>PVJO010012117.1:0-56900 GCA_004026905.1 Hystrix cristata | reverse complement strand
AAAAACTACAACTGGAGGTTCCATTTGACCCAGCTATTCCCCTACTGGGGATCTTCCCAGAAGAATTAAAATCGTCCTACCACAAGGACATATGCACCACCATGTTCATAGCAACACAATTTGTAATAGCTAAGTCTTGGAAACAACCTAAATGCCCAACAACCAACGAATGGCTAAAGAAAATGTGGTTTTTCTACACAATGGAGTACTACACCGCCATAAAAAAGGATAAACTATAGTCATTCGTATATAAACGGATGTTCCTTGAGAACATACTTTTAAGTGAAATAAATCAGACACTCATGAGTACACATCGAACTGTTTCTCTGATATGAGAAACCATAACTGTAAATAAAGACAAAGAGGTGTAATAGATATTATATAAAGGGAGGATGGTGTGCAGAGGAGAGGAGTACTAGAAAGAAAGAAGGGGAAAAGCAGAAACGCAGCAGGGAAAAGAGAGGAGAAAGGGAAAATATGGAAAATGATGAATGAACCTGCTGTAAATAGGGAGAGAGGGAGCAGAGGGGAGGGGCGGGGGAGAGGGGGGAGAACCAAGATGTATCGTGTATAGGTACAGAATAAATGTAATGAATGTGACCATTGTATGTAGAATGTACCAATACATGTTCTTGGTTTAAAACTTAAAAAAATCAAATAAATAAAATCAGAGATGAGGAGAGACATTACAGCAGATGTTTCAGAATAAAAGAGAATCCTAAAAGAATAATTATATGCCAACAAATTAGATAACCTAATGGAAATGGATGAAGCCCTAAAAAGATAAATCAGGCCGAAATAGAAAGTGTGAACAGGCTAGTAACAAAGAGATTTTAGTATTAATTAAAACAGCCCAACAAACAAAACCCAAAACCAGATCGCTTCATGGATGAATTCTATGAAGCATTCAAAGAATTAACACCAATCCTTCTTAAACGCTTCTCAAAAAAAACTCACCTAAAAAATCATTTTATAAAGGCAGCATTATCTTAATACTAAAGTTAAATTAAAACAATCTCAAAAAAAGAAAACTACAAGCAAATATCCCTGATGAGCATAAATGCAAAAATTCTGAGTATAATACTAGCAAACCAAACTCAACAATATATCAAAAGGATTATACATCACAACCAAGTAAGATTTATTCCTGGAACTCAAAGTTGTTTCAACATACACAAATCAATCAATGTGATAATATCAAATTAACAGAATGAAAGATAAAAAATACACGATCACCTCAATGAATGCAGAAAATACATTTTAAAAAGTTTGACATCTTTATCAATTAAAAAATCTCAACAGAAAGGAAAATTTCTTAAGGTAATAAGGGCCACTCACGAAAAGCCCAGTTACCACAATAAATGAGAGTTCTTCTCTGAAATACAGGACAAGAGAAGAATAACCATTCTTGGCACTTCTACTCAAAATACTACTAGTATTAGCAAGAGCACTCAGACAAGAGGCACCTAGATCAGAAAGAAAGAAATTATCCCTGTTAGCAGGTGACATGAAAGCATATGTAGAAAATCTTGAAGACACTACCAAAAAGAAAAGAAAAAAACAAACCTGCTAAAATGAATGAACTTGGTAAAGTTGCAGGATACAAAAATCAACATGCAAAAAACAACTATACTACACTAACGATATCTATCCGAAAAAGACAACAAGAAAATAAATACATTTACAATAGCCCCCCCAAAAATACTTAAGAATAAATTTAACCAAGGAAGTGAAATTGAAAACTGCTAAAAACCAGTGAAACAAGGGAACAAGAAGAGGGCAAAGAGGGGCGGTAATAAAGTGAAATAAAGATATCCTAAAACCAAGAACCTAATAATCCAAATGTAAAACAGTAACACATACACTAGGTACTACAGTCAACTTTATGTAGTTCCAACTTATTGCTGCATCTATGGGGTTGTTTACATTGCTCATTGTTATAAGGAAAAGGCTTAATGTGTTATACTCTATAAGTTTGTGTAATGGTCTGTAAGTTTGTGTAATTTTGGATAAATTTTAATAAAAAAATGAAAGAAATTGAAAACACAAATAAATAGACATTTCATGTTCATGGATTGGAAGAATGAATAATGTTAAAATGTCCATGCTACTCAAAGCAATATACAGATTCAATGTAATCCCTATCAAAACTATCAAATCTCTACCAAAACTCTAATGATATCTTCATAGAAATAGAAAAAAAAATCCTAAAATTCATATAGAATCACAAAAGACCCCCCCAAAAGTCACAGAAATCTTAAGCAAGAGTAAGTTGTTGGCATCACACTTCCTGATTTAAAATTAAATTACAAAGCTACAGTAATCAAAATAATATTGTCTTGGCATAAAAGAGACACACAGGTCAATGAGACAGAACAGAGAGCCTGAAAATGAACATGTTCACATATGGTCAGCTAACTCTTGGCCAGGGCGCCAAGTGGACACAACAGGGAAAGGACCGTCTCTTCAATAAGTCCTGTAGGGAAAACTGGATAGCCACACACACAACAGCGATATTAGAATCTTATACTATCCACAAAAATCAACTCAGAATGGATCAAAAACCTAAATGTAAAGCCTAAAGCCATAAAACTCCAAAAGAAAACATAGAAAGAAAGCCCCTCAACATTGGTCTTGGCAATGAGTCATTTTGGGAATGGCAACAAAAGCAAAAATGAGGGTTGGGGATTTAGGTCAGTGGTTAGAGCACTTGCCTAGCAAGCACAAGGCCTTGAGTTTGATCCCCGCCACCAAAAAAAAAAAAAAGCAAAAATGAGCAAGTGGGATTAAAACACTTCTGTACAACAAAGGAAACATAATGAAAAGGCAGCTTACAAACTGGGAGAAAATATGAGAACCATACGTCTATAAAGGGTTAATATCCAAAAAGATTAAAAATTAACAACTTAGTAGCAAACAAAGCAAAACAAAAACATGACTTAAAAATGTGTGATGAAAAAAAAAATGTGTGATGGACCAGAATAGATATTTCTACAAAGACATTAAAATGACTAACAAAAAGTATATCAAAAAAGTGCCCAACATCACTAACCACAAGGAGATGCAAATCAAAACCACAACCAGATATCACCTCAACCTGTAGGGTGGCTGGTGGTTAAAAAAACAAGAGATAACTAATGTTGGGAAGACTGTGAAGAGAAGGGAATCCTTGTAGACGGTTGACGGAAATGAAGATTGGTTCAGCCATTCTGAAAAGCCAGGATGGAGTTTCCTAAAGAAATTAAAAATAGAATCATTGAAAGACCCAGCAAATCCTCTTCTGGGCGTATACCGAAAGGAGATAAAGTCATTGTCTCACAAAGATATCTACACTTCCATGCGAACTGCAGTATCACAATAGTCAAGATACACGTGGTGGACTTAATGTGGTCAACTTGAGCCAGAACACCCAGCTGGACTGAGCTGGTGTGGTTCTGGGCATAGAGGATCCACCTGAGGATTGTTGCTGACACAACATAAAGCAGAGCAGGAGCAGAAGCTAGTTGGCGGGCTGTTTCCCAGGAGAAGCTCTGCTGCGGCTGGTTCTCCTGAAGGAAACTCGGCTGTTCTCGTCAACAAAGGAGCTCGGGGCCTTGCTGTCACTGAGGATGGCTGCTGTTGCTTCAGGGAGCTCTGGTCGTCATCTCTGCTGCGAGCATCGTGTCCTGGTTCCAGTAAAGATTTCCTCAGCCATCATCTGCAGACACGGACGTACATGGCACAGTGCTGTGGGCTCCCAGCCCTTGGTTGGATCTTTCGGGTCTCCAGCGCCTAGATGGACATTCGGCACTTCCTGCATTCGGCTTGTGGGTGAATATTGTAACTTATAAATGTCCTCTATTAAATCTGTACTCTTATAACCACTGGCCCTAGAAAATCTAACTAAAACAACATAGAAATGGCATGAATATCTGTCTGTGGACAAATGCTTCAGAAAATGAGGTACATACATATGTTGGAATGTTATTTTGCCTTAAAAAGAAGGCAATCCTGTCACTTGTAACAACAAGGAAGAACCTGGAAGATATTATGCTATGTGAAATAAGTCAGATACAGAAAGAAGAATAGTGCATGGTTCCATTTATAGGCAGAATTTTTAAAAAAAACTGGCCACAGAAACAAAGAAGAGAATTGGGGTTATTGGGACAGAGGTGGTAGGTGCAGGGAGGAAAAGAGGATGTGTGGGTCAAAGGGTACAAAGATGCACTTATATAGGATGAAGATCTAATATGGAGATCTAACGTATAGCACAAAGACTACACTAAATAATATAGCATCGCATACTGGAAAATTTATAAACAGTGAATTTTAACTGTTCTTACCACACACAAAGTAATTACATCAGATGAAGCCTGTTAATTTGCTTGACTATGGGGGAAAATATATATACATATATAAAACAAAGCAAAACACCTGCTTACATAAGAAAGAGCTTTACTATTTTTCCTATTATGTATAGTTTTATTTCTTTACTATTCCTTTGAAATATTTACTACTCGTGTTAATATGCATGAATTAATTATTTGGAATAAAAGGGAAAGCTACTGAAAATCCTAGAAAGCACATACATGCTGCATTGCAATATTAATATTCAGCACACAGCAGAGCTTTTAAAGGAAAGGATAAACATAAAGTAACTGCATTGACAATTACTCAATACCAGGGTTCATCTTAGAAACTTGCGGTCAATTTAACTTCTAGTTAAGTATCTATTAGTCAACCTGGCCTTGACCAAAAACATTCACACTGAGAGACTTTTATGTGATAATGTCCTGAGTAAGCAACACTGGAGACTATTTATAAAGGCTCGCTTAAAGTGGTTCCCATCCTGGTGGAGTGGAGCAATTGCCACCCCACTAACTCCAGATGGAGAAAGGAGAAGGAGGAGGAAATGCAGGATGAACTGCTCCTATTTTTGCAGGAGGAGGAAAGACAATAATTTGGGGCTTTTTGTCATTAAAAATTTTAAAATCATACACACATGATTCTCTGACCTACCTCTGTAGGCTTTGGAAGTCCTGGGCCATGTTAACTAATTTTAGAGATATTTGATTCTGCTTTTAAACTTATAACACATTAGATTTGACCAAGGGAAACACAAGACTTATAAAAGCTTATTTTCATGGTCCAAAACAAAAAAGAAGAAATAAGCAGGAAAGTTACGGTATGAAATACTGGATAAAAAGGTCTTGCATGAATAGACATAAATATTAATTGTAGCACTGTTCCTAAGGATAACGAGCTGAGATCCAAGTTTACCAAGTGAAGGATGGAGAAATAAACTGTTGAATAGTCACACAGTGAAATAGTCAACAGGTTAACGTGAATGAATTTGAGATTGGGATATCATGAGAGATCGAATACACAAATGAACAATAGACTATACATATAGAAATAGCACTCTGACTCACAATCTGCAGTGACCCGCCTCGGAAACAGATTCCTTTATCTCCAATAAACATGCCAGGAAGCCAGCTTGCTTGAAGCCCAGTCTTCTGGAAGCAAGATGGTTATCGCCAGGGACAATCCAGGAAACCAAATGATAACCTCTGTAACAATCAGGCTGAAATGCCCAGGACTTGATTATTAACTGCGGCTTCCTTAATTTTTGTCTCTGCTTCCAATCGCAGACAAGCAAAAGCCAAATATGTTTCCCTAACTAATCACAGAAGCTGCCCGCTTCTAGTTAGTGAGGCTTTGTCTTCTTCATACCAACGGCCCCAATCAGAAAGTAGCTGGAGCCTTCCCGTCTGTCCACTATGAAGTTGTACTATTTTATTTGACAGCGACAATACAATATCAGAAGCAAATCTAGAAAGTTCAGTTTAACCAAACAGGACAAGGGGAACATGGCTGTTATATTTTTTCTCTATACTTTTCTATGTGGGTAAATTTTTAATGATATTAAAAATAAGTGGTAATGGTAACTGCTCAAATTATGAAATAAAAGTATTTCTTATGCTGCAATTGTTGCTTCTATTTGCCAGGAAAAACATTTGTAGTTATTACTGATAATCAGTGACTTTTAAAGAGGTAAACAGAAAGCAAGATTTTTCTGTGATCTGACTTCCTTTTGATCCAACAAGGGTAGCAACGTATCGACAGGTGCCCTCTGTATTTTTCTCTTGGCTTTATTCTTCTTTTGTCATGCATGTGTGGGTACGTACATACATGAATATTCATATGACCCTGGGAGACCTTACCACCCATGTTCCCCAGCCATGTATTTTCTTCATGCATCTTTTTACTTTAAAAAAAAAATGATAGATTGCTTTTTTCCAAATATAGGAATAGTATGTTCAATGGAAAAATTTCGGAAAATTCTGGACATCTGTAAAGAAATATAGACTCCTGTCATACCAAACACTACACTTAGCAATGATTCCAATGTATTGTTCTAGTAATTTTAGCAGTGTAGTACAATTCAAAGTCTCAATACGTTATCTGGCTTCATAACTGCAATATTTTGAGACCCTCGCTTCATATAATATCTATAGCCAAATATGTCCGCTCCAGATTAAATTAGGCATAAGAATATCATTATCTACGTTATCATTAATAAAACATTTAAATATAAAAAGTCGGTTTTCTCAATAGTTCTCCCAAGTTAGTTCATTTTGTTCATTGGCAAAATTCCTTAAGAAGGAAATAGAATACAAATTGCCCTGAGATCAGTGTCCTTTAGGGAAGACTCGTAAAGGATCAAGTTCATCCTCGGACTTCCCATCAAGCACCAGAGTAGTAAGGATTTAGAACTTGGGCTCAGGCTTGCCGGAAAGCTATTGTCCATCAGCAGTGGTCTCTCTTAAGAAATCGGGCGCTGATCCAATGCAATTCTCCTACTTTAATATTTGATTCTTTGCTGAACATGACCTGCCCTGTAATTTTAGAAATCATTTAGAAGAAATCATTAGAGTTCTTTCTATAACTCGGTGAAAGTCATTTTGATTCACTGTTACTTTAATAACATTATCTGATACATCTGTGGGATAATTATGTTTCATGGGTGCAGAGGTTATAGAAGTTAACACAGCTCCACCATGAAATGGTTTAAATAAAAATATGTAAATTATAGAGTGAGACACTGACCACTAGAAAAAAGTCTGTGATGGAAATGCCTTGCAATAAAAAGTGAGTTACATCAAAGGAAGAACATTCAGATTTATCCTGTATGTAATGCAATACTTCTAGACACCAAATCTAATCTTCCTGAAGCCTCGGGCACAGTGGGACGCTAGTAGAATCTGAGAGGTACAGTCTGTTGTAAACTTTCGAACCTTGAATTAACCCAGGCATTAAGTCTGTTTATTCAAAGGCGTTATTAATGTTGTTCATTCGTTTTCTATGGGACCCTACACACATGGGTGTGGCTTAGGGGTGAGGGCGGGGGAAGGGCTCAAGGACACCTCCAAGGTAGGCTGCCTGAAACTCAGCTCCTGATCTCTCCCCTAGTTCTCTCTGCCTCCCAGTCTCAAGCAATAACATCATCATCCCTACAGTTTTCCAGACAACAGTTCCTCTGATGAGTCCTGTTTCTCTGACTCCCATATCCCATCCTGTCATTGTACACACTAAATAACCTGTTCATCAATCAAGAAAGCTCATCGATTCTACCTCTTCTCTGTCTCTTGAATCCAAGACCTCCTCTTCTTTTGCCTTCACTTTCACTGCCTCTTCCTCAGCCTTTGGTGAGTTCCTGCCCCTCTGCCAGCTATTTTGAAGGACAAGGGCTTCTGATCAACTCACTGCCTGAAGTTGTCTTTTACAAAGTGATCCGATCATGTGCATACTCTTAAAAATGCCTGCGCGCTCCCTAAGGCTAACACCACAATGACACAAAGATCTTCATCATTTGGAAAAATCTGTCTCATCGGCTTCATCTTCTCCACGAAGCCCACCCTCTATGACTGTGAGCCCAGGGCAAGTGTAGAAATGGAGACCCATCTTTTCCTGTGTGGAAAGATAATACTTACAAATCAAGCTTATAAGCTATTAAATATACTCAAGTTTTCCATCTTAATGAGCAGAACTGCTTAAACACTTGGAGATTGGGTACCTTTGGGATTCTTGGACTCCTCTGAGCCCCACATGGGAAACAAAGGTGTGGGGAGGGCAGACTCTAGGCCTCCAGCCAGTTCCCCCTCCCTGATCCCTCCACCCCTGGTTTTCTCTCTGCGAACAATCTTTTGAGCAGGCTGTGGGCCCGCTGGCTGATGTCAGAGCTCAGCCTCAACCTCCCACAAACAGCCACCACTTTGGGCTTGAAGATGCTTCTACGTGCTGTGTATTCTCAAAAGAACTGCCCAGAGAAGGTCAGCGAGATCTCGGAAGCGAGCCCGGGAGTGATCCAAGCCTCGTGTTCTTGGAAATCTGGAGCCCGGGGACATGGGCTCGAGGCTGGCAGTCACCCAGGCCCCACAAGTCTCTTGCCACAGTGACACCCTCTAAAGGGGGGATCCAGAACAGGTGTGAATTCTAATAATCACTGAAAGAAGCTACAAGGAGCGTAGACTTAGAAGAGTTAGATGAGAGAGTTTTCTTCAACCTGGACTATATCAGAGGCAAAGTTATGTCATTGGAAACCATTCCTGGAGCAGGTCTAGGAATGGCTCAGGGACCATAACACAACCACTCCTGGTGGTATAATTCAATAATCTTTCAACTATAAAAGTACACTTCTTTACAACTTCCAAGTCTTTGAAGAACTCTAGGAAGGAGAAGAAGCAAGAGGAGGCTTAATCACCTGAAGAAAGAGTGATAGGTTGATAATACGTTAATTTACAATGTCACATTAAAGGAGTGCTTCAACCTTGAGCCGAAGTACCTTGGATATGCAGTACTAATACTGGCATCTGCAAAAGGTGATGTATTCTGTAGCTAACATAATCCTTAACTCCACTAAGCCTTCTGTGTCACTGAGTCCCATGAGATTGTGAAAATGGGTAAACTCTTGGGAGCCACAGGTCAATCTATAGACACAGAAGTTATTGTTATGACCCATTTTCTTTGGGGAAATTTGGAAGACATCTACATCATGTAAATGTCAGACAATCTAGATTGACCATTAGAAACTATGCTTTTAGATGGATGCTACAATAGAGTCACTTCTGCACCCTTGGGGACCACTGCAGTGACATTTTGATATCTTTTTGAAGTGACATGTCACCAACTCCTGTCTGTTCCCCTTCCATCACCACCATGAGTTCACCAAACATTACCTAACCATGGGTGGTTGGCAAAAATTGACTCTTAGGTGGAAAAATATTTTAAACAATCATAATGTGTAACTAAGTTAACTGAAGGCTAAACAACAGCAATGGCAAGAATCAAGACTCTACACAGTGTGCAAACACTTGAGAAAAGGGATTTACCCATTTTAATACCGTCTGTGGCACAGACGACATGAAAACTGCCAAGGGCAAAAGATGGTTATGTATACACACAAATCATTAGCAAAAGTGGAAACTACACATCATGTTCCCCACTTATGAGGTTAGAATGATGTCCTTTCCCCAGTCTTGAAAAGCTCCTAGTCTTCTTAGAGTCAAGCTTATCTTCTTGTACTTGCCATTGGACGTGGAGAAAAATGGGGAAGAAGAAAAGCATTGACTGATTACTACTTAATTAGGTCTGATTACTCATTTTGGTCTCTGAAATATAAGTGCCTATAATTAATTTTGAATTAAAAGGGAGCTAAGTCCCCATGAGATGCACTGATTGCACACGTCACGGCCAAAGCATCCTGGTGTGCTAGTTACAGCTTCTTAGACTCTTGCGTCATTAGGAAAAATCCTTTGAGAAAGGTGGAAGGAAAGAACAATGTAATACAATCAATCCTGCTCCTTTGATAAAATACACTTTTTTTTTCTGTCTCAACTCTTGGTCTTTGCAGTAGTTACTTTTCTAGAGTCAATGGTTTGCAAGACAGGAGATTTAATACAGGATATCTGCAAATTACAACATTCACACACAAGCCAAATGCAGGAAGTGTCGAACACCCACTATGTACGCACTGGAGACCTGAAAGATCCAATCAAGGGCTGGGAGCCCGCGGCACTGTCCCGTGTACATCTGTGTCTGCACTAAAAGGCTGAAGAAACCTATACCAGAGCCAGGGTATGACGCTCGCAGCAGAGATGAAGACCAGAGCTCCCCCAAAGCAAACAGCAGCCATCCCGGATGACAGCAAGGCCCCAAGCTCCTCCTGTGACGAGAACAGCCAAGTACCCTTCTGGAGAACCAGCCGCAAGCAACAGAGTTTCTCCTGGGTGTCTTCTGCTCCTATTCTCCTTTATGTTACGTCAGCAACAATCCCCAGGTGGATCCTCTACGCCCAGAACCACGATAACTCAGTTCAGCTGGGCGTTGCTGTGCAAGTGGACCACAATAATAAGTCCACCACAGTCTCCATTACCTTTAGTTGTCACTAGACTTGAAGTTCCATGAGAACAGGCGATATATACCTTTCAGCTGAGGACTTCTAGCCCCTTGCTATGCAAAACTGGTCTTGTTAACCTCTCTGGCCTGGTTCAGTAAGACTTTCCCTGTAGATTTGGGCTCCAGAAGAGTCAGGAAAATCTTCATGACCTTCCACTCCAAGCACCCCCATGAGCCGAGTTCGGCCCAGAACTACCTGTGGGCAAGCGGATGATTCTCATTCTCACTCATCTCTGGTCTTCACTAAATAGTTGTTTTCACATCTTCTCATCTGTTGTGTTAATAATTACAGTAAAGCTTAATTCCCCACATCCTTAAAATTGCATCTTATATTTAGATCATTGAAGAGTTCACAATTACCCCTTCGTTAAAATTAAAAGATGGAAATCTTTTAGTGCTTCACGGGTGGATTTAACAAACACTCACTTAGCATTTAATATGTACCTGGCATCACGCCAGGAACACAGTAATCAGCGAGCCGACATAATCCCTGCCTTCCTGCGGCTTTCATTTTAATAAGCTTGGAGATAAAGTTATAATTGCCAATGGTGGTAAGTGCTCTGAAATTCCAGAATAGATTTAAGGAACCATGAAGAACTAAAATCGAGAGACCGTGTTGGACTGAGGGGTTTGGGGAAAGTTCTTTGAGAAAGTATCACATCAGATGAGGAGGAGCTGACAACCAAAGAGCTGAAATGCTAAAGCAACAGAGGCGAATTCCCAGGTGCATGAAAGATGGTGGTGCGTGTGAGGCGCAGGTGTACTTCGAGTTCTGGTTTCCTCCCCTGTTCCCAGCAACTCCCAGCATTTCTCCTCCACCACCAACTCCTGCACTTTCAGCCTCTTCCCTTTTACCTTAACTTCTGTGCACACAAAATGTGTCTTCCTCCTTGAACTACCCATTGACGCTGAGCCAGCTGCCTGCGGCCCCTGCTTGCAAAGGTCCAAGGGCACTATTGAAACTCATACTGCATGGTGGCCTTACAGCTGCTCCCCCATTTTGACAGTCTCTCCCCTCCTGGATTTAGAGACACTTACTGTCTGTTTTCTCTTCTTTCCCCTCTAGACAGCTCTTCTTCCATCTGTAGTGTGTATGGTAACGGCAGTGCCAATGCAGAAAGAAACATGCTCCTGTTTCTGTCCTCTCTGCCACAGAAGAGATAACATCCTTTCCCCCACTGTGTTTCCCCATCACTATTTCTTCCCCAAGTGAAAAGCTATAAATCTTACTGCTCAGCTCTTGAAGCCTTCATTGAGCTGAATTGTAAGAGTAGGTGGGGCCGCTGTGGACCCGAGTTCGATCCCCAGCACCAAAAAAAAAAAAAAAAAAAAAAAAAAAACCAGATTGAGACTCCACCACTTCACTCACACTTTCTAATTCCAAAGTAACTTTTCACCCAAGTCTTGCTCTCTAAGGGTAAGTACATCCAAGCAAGGTGCAGCCCTGGCGGCAACCAGCCAGCCCACCACTTATGGTCCCTTCAGCTGCAGGCCCCAGCATATGCTTTCCAGCTTCTACCTTCTGACAGAGGAAGAAAAGATAAAGCTCTGCTTGCATTTCTGGGCAAAATTGGCTAGTCTGCTACATACAGTATAGGTACAGTATGGGAAGAAAAAAAGAAGAAATGAACTAAATAGAAATAGGGTATTAAGTCAAAGGAAATAATTTTGTCCTCCTTCTACTGCAAGTAACAGAAGAAAGCAATACATCCTTCATACCTATAACACAGGCGAGCATATAGAATAAAATGAAACGTTTAATTCATGCATACACCCAACTCTATGAAGGCAGCTGTGCAGACAGAACTGGAGACTCACAGAAGTTAAACATGTCATGCAAAGTCCGAGAGCCAGAAAACAGAAAAGTTGTGAATGAGCCCAACAATTCTCAGACATCGTTATCATACTCTGAAATCAAGCATTTAGGAACATTACAGGTTCAAATAATAGTACAAAAAATAAAAACTCATGTACGTCACCAAAAAATGGCACACACGAACAACCCCAAACTGAATATCATTCTCAATGGAAAAAGACCGAAAGCTTCTCTAATACTGGGAACAAGACAAGGATGCCTACCTTGACTACCTCTATTCAACACAGTACTGGGAGTTCTAGTGTATCCAGAACTTCCGATGAGGCAACAGACACTCAGCAACAAACACAATTACAAGGCATTAAAATTGGAGATGAAGAAGTAAAATTCTGTCTGTTTACAGATATATTGTATCATCTTCTAGATAGAAAACACAAAATATTTTGCAAACAAAAACTGATAGAACAAATGAATTTGTATCAGCAAATTAGCAGGATACGAAGTCAACATAGAAAGTCATTTGCACTTCTAGACACTAACAATGAAAATTAGGAAAAGAACTCTGTATACAATAGCATCAAAAGAGCAAAGTACTTAGGAATAAAATTAACCAAGGAGAGAACAAAACCTTGTATAATGAAAACCACAAAATATTTCTGAAAGAAATTGGAGATTTAAATCAAGTAAAAGACATCCATGTTCATGGATTGGAGAACTAAGAAAATATCAATACTACCCAAAGTGATCTACAGATTTAACGCGATTTCTATCAAAACCCCAATGACATACTTTTGCAAAAATAGAAAAGCCCATCCTGAAATTCACATGTGATCTCAAGGGAACCCAGTTAGCCAAAACAATTATAAAAAAGAACAAAGCTATAGGACTCACACTTTTTTATTTCAAATTTTACTTAGCAATTTAGTGAGTCTGGAAGTTTTTTTTTTTTAAAGACACTATCAGAAGAGTAAAAAGGCAACTCACAGAATAGGAGAAAATATTTTCAAATCATATTTGTATCGAAAGGACTAATATCAGACAATATTAGAGAGATCCCCTAAAATTCAACATCAAAAACCTAACTAGCAGATTGAAAAACAGGCAAAGGGCTTGAATAGACATTTCTCCAAAGAAGACAAGGAAAGGGCTAAGAAAAGGGAGAGGTGCTTAACACTGCTAATCACTAGAGAAACACAAATCAAAACTACAATGAAATCCACCTCACACCTATCAGGATGACTGCTATAATTTTTTAATTAAAAAAACCAAACAATTAACAAGTATTGACACTGATTTGACATTGGAGGGCTGATACCATGTTCGTGTGAGTGTAAGATACTACAGCCACAGTAGAGTGATTCCGTTTGCACACCCCTGTTCATAGCAGTGCCATTCACAACAGCTAAAACATGGAAATAGCCCAAGTGTCCATGAAGAAATGAACAAACATGCAAAACGTAGTAAATACATACAATGGAAATGATATTTAGCCGTAGAAAGGAAGGGGATTCTGACAGGAGTTAAGTGCACATGAACATTGAAGGTAAATATGCTAAGTGAATAAGCCAGTCAGAGAGGACAAATACTGTGTGATTTGACTTCAATGGGGTACTAGGTGTAATCAAGACACAGAGACAAAAGGTAGAAAGGTGGTTTACCAGGGCTGGGGCAGCACAGGGCATGGGGAATTATTCTGAATGCTGCTGAACTGTACATTTAACAATGCTTTAATAGAGTAAATTTTACGTTATGTGTATTTTACCATGATCAAAATTTGGAAAAATAAGTAAAAAATTAAGCACTAATACTCTGGAAATAGGTATATCCTTTCATGCACATTGACAGCACCATCTTTCAGCACCAAACTCATCTTCAGCATTCTTAATATTATTTTTTAATAACATCTACCCATATCAATTCCTGATTGTCATTTATCATGTTTAAAAATTCTTATATATTTCTTTAAAGGAAACCTTGGGATCATAAAATAACCAAAGGTAATATAAATACAAGAATGGTTAAAAGGAAAATGAAATGTCAGCGGAATAATGTACTGATTCATAGCCACGAGCACGAGGCAGAGGGGGGGACTTGAGGCTAAGGGGACACTTGCTTGTGATTATAAGCCCGCAACCCGTCCACTATGCTTTCAATAATACACACCATGGCCAAGCATCATGTTTTGACTATTGGCTTTTCTATTGTTTCCTGCTACTCCCACGATAATCTATTAAATCTCCCTCTAGGCTTATTATTTTCTGTTTCCCTTCTCTTTTCATTCCCTATTTGTTTTTGCTCTGCAGTCACATAGTTATAAGCATTTTGCTTCTCACTTGAGGCCACTGGGGAGAAACGATAATGTACATTCCTCTCCACACTGCACAGTCTGCACGTCCTTACCAACAGGGTCATGGGAGTGCTGAATTCTAGCACTCTAGGGACTTCTGTGATCACCAAAGATACCGTAAGTTAAGAGGTCTGGACAAGATTATTATGGCCACTTGGTGACTGAATTGGGACTAAAACAGGTCTCTTAACTCCCTTTTTACAGCAAAAGATATGTGGTTAGGAACTGTCATGTGCACTAAAATTCTCTTTCCTCTATCCAAATACTGAGGTTCCTAGACTCCTCCAGCTTGTTAAAAATTTCTCTCAGGAAACTGCAATGATCTGTTATCATCTCTTCCAAACTTCTTGTACCATTTGCTCTAATGCTCAAAAGAATCCAGGCCACAGCTGGAGGCGGCTGGGTGGCAAAGAGCCTGCGTGGGGCCGACGCAGCTGCAGACCCCTGGATCTCAATGTCAGCCCCAGCAGCTACAGTCTGTCATTTGCCTGTGCAGTCCTATAATGCAGATGAAATTTGGTTTGTATTTAATTATTGTTTTGATAATTTGGTGGTTTTAAATCATCTGCCAATGGTATTTTAAAATTCCTTTTCCTTTCATTTTATCCTTTTTCTTAATGCAGCAATTAAATACCACTGATTAAGGCTCACAAATGGAAAAAATTAGCAATGCTCATAAAAAAAAATACTGTAGGAAATGGTACAATGGACCCCTCGCCTCCCTCCCTTAGAGGATGCCCAGCATGAAGGAAGAATGCAAAGCAAGAGCACAGCATTTAGAAATCCAACAGGCAGGACTTGAGGGCCCCAATGAAAGGCGGAGGTAGGATCAGGAAAGGGACATATTGTCCTCGAGACAGACACACAGGAAGGATGCAGGGGGTAGAGGGAGGTGGAGGAGGTATAGGGAGAAGCCTCGGCACTGGTGACCTCGCAATCTAGGCCACACCCTGAGAAAGGCTGTCAGGTGCAGGAGCTCCAACAAGCCATGTCTACAGTCACAAGACAGGAGAACTCTTCTACCTGCCAGACTATGTAGGCAAATGCTAGGAATGTTCATGGGTAGAATACCTGAAGCTCTGAGTTCCAGTAAAGCTTTAGTCTAAAGAAACTCCTTACACAGGACCTGTAGTGCCAGGAAGTTCACTGGGAACAGCTGTCATTTTTCTCTCTAGAACAGAGACGAACCAGGGGAGGGGCACCTCTCTCTTCAGAGTTATTCCAGAGAACAGAAGGGAAGGGTCCCTTCCTCTCTTACTGACATAACTTTCTGTAGTGCACACATGTTTTGCCCATGCTGTGTTATTTACTGATTTGTTCAACAAACACTGAATGTCTCTTATATGCCAGATACAGTGCTGGACCCTGGGGGTTCTGAGATAAAGATCTGGTGGCTTCCACCCAGGCTGCCACAGCTCAGCAGAAAGGTACCTGCAAAGACCAGACATTACAGAATGTGCAGGGGACAGCAGAGAGCGCTTGAAGGAACAGTGAGCCAGCGGGGGAGAATTCAAAGATGAGGACATTTGTGAGCTGGGTCTTACAGGTCAGTAGAAAATTTTCAGGAAAACTAAAAGGGCTTAAAATCATCAAGTTCCAAAGGCAGAGTGGAAAGTGAAATTTTCAAGACCTGTGAGTTCATTTATGTTCCAAAAACAGGTATTTTAAAACTCATTTCAGATGTGTTGTTACTTCAGAAGTTCTTAATCACTTTTCACTGACCAAATGTTGGAATTAGTTTGGATTTTAGACATATGGCAGTTCCAATGTTTTCAAGCATTAGAAAAGATTAATTTGCTCATTATCAAATAGATTCCTATTCTGCTTTCCAGTGTTGTTTAGCAGTTAGAAGCTAGGCTAACTCCTGTTTCCATCCATGAGACTCCTGTTCCCGAATATTTTAGAGTATATTATAGGGGGCTGAGTCCATCCTACCACAGGTGGGCTGCTAAGTTCCAAATCTCTAACTTCCATCCTAAGTTTTCTAAAACTATTACAGTTACAACTGCAATCGAGAAACAGCCAGATAGCTCTCTGACTTTTGACTATTCACAAGCAAACGTACCGTGGAAGCAGGTATGTATGAGAGACATAGTGCATTACAGAATATCTTAAATGATTTCTGTAAATGAGCCAGAGCTCAGAGGTCACGAGATGCTTAAGGAAGAAATGGCCTCCCCCAATCCTTGTCTGAGGATGGCATCTTTCTACAAAGCTTGTAAACATTGACCATGGGCATTCTGATTACAGCTAGCACCACTGGTCTTTATTTATTTGTGTTTGACATCTCCTCTCCAGGCACCGTTGCTTATCAAATCTACAATGCTTTCTCAGGTAGATGATGCTTTCTACAAAGATCTGAACTTCAATACAAATAGGAGCCAATAAGCTGGAGAACTGGAGTACACTGGGCTCCATAGAGATAGTGCCAGGCAAGTAAAGGTCGGACGGGCCCTGGTTGGCTGTGTCTTGTAGAGGAAAAAAATGACTAAACATGGTCAAGAGAGCCTATGAAACTGAAAGGTAAAATGTCCTCAGGTGCATTCTCTGTGCAGACTTGCCAGGAAGCATTGAGAGATTTAGCTGATTTCTCAGTCTTCTAAGAACTACTGATGGAAGTGGAAGACCCTCTCTTCTAAAAAGGAAAAGAAATCTGAAGACATGGAAAGGATACACAAAGTATGTTATGAAAGAAATGGAAACTTACATTCCCCCCTAACAGGGAAATAACAACAACAACAACAACAAGTTCAAGGATCCCAAAGCACTCAGGAGGCCTTCTTTGGCTTTCTTCTAGTTCTGTTCTGAGAATTACTCCCAAAATTACAGGAAAACATCCTGTCTTGTCCTTTGATGGTGATGCAAAGAAACTGGGGGAGATGGGCAGACACTGTGGCAGAGATTGAGCAGGTTTATGAACAGAAGGCTGCAGAACTGAAGAAAATTGCAAAAACAGTGTTGTTGCTTACTAAGCCAAAGGAAAGCCCAAGGAGGCAATAAAGGGAAATGACAAGATTGAAAGAAGTGAGACAAAGGAGGAAGATGATGATGAAGATGATTATTCAGTTACTTTTCTCATTGCTGAGACAAAATACCCAACACCCAAAGTGGAAGGAGGAAAGATTTATTTTGGCTCACAGTTAGAAGAGGTTTCAGTCTACAGTCGGCTGGCTCCAAAGCAGGGCTGCATGGCTGAGGGGCCCCACAGAGGAGAAACAGTTCATGGTATGGCAGGGCAGGCAAAAGGCAGCAAGCAGCAGCAGCAGCAAGTCTGTCTCTCCTTTTCTCCCTTTATATTCCATCCAGACTGTAAACCTACTGATCGGTGCCACCCACACCCAAGTGGGGCTTCCATTATCCACACCCTTAATCCTAGCATCTTACCCTTAATTCCCATTCACACATCCTAATCCAGCCACCCTTGAAATGCCCTACCTATGACCACATGAAGCTTCGAGGGGACATCCAGGCACAAACTATAACAGTTATGATGATTTGGTTCAGTGCAGCTTTCTGTGTGTCTTTAAAGCATTTAACTCACCTATATACAATTCACTCCTTTTCAAGAAAGAAAACTGAAATTAAGCCCATGTAGAGGGTTCTTTTTACACTGTACAACACAGTTAACATGCTCCTGGCTGTGACCTCAGATAGCCCCGTCCTGGTGGCATTTTCGGTCACCACTAACCTTGCCTGGTACAGCGTGGGGGCTATAAACTGGCACGGAAATTTAAAGCAGGTCCTTATATGGGTGCATAGTACAAATTAGTTCTATATGTGGATGAATTTTTTTTCACTTTCTCTGATGCAGTTTATGTGAACTGAATTTCTGTTCTGTTAATTCAATTACCATATTGTAATTTCAAAATTGCAAAAAAAAAGTTTGAGCTTTTCTGTTGATATTTTTAATGCTCTTATGTAAATACAATTACCTCAATTTTGGAAGCAGCCTACATGCCCAGATGAATGAACAGAGAAAATGTGGTATGTACATACCATGGAGTACTACTATGCCATAAAGAAGGATAGACTTGAGTCATTTGTGAGAAAATGGATGCACTTTGAAACCATAATGTTACATGAAATAAGCCAGACACCCAAGTTCCAATATCACATTATTTCTCTTACATGAAAAACCCAAAATATAAATAAAGAGTAAAATAAAAGCTAGATATGGGAAATAGGGAGATAGATCACTTGCAAAAGGAAAGAGGACCAAGAGAAGGGGAAGGGAGGAGAGGAGGAGAGAAGAGGAAATAAAAATAATTAAGATGTGTTATGTACATGTACCAACTCCCAAACTGAAAACAAAGAAACAACAAAATACACACATATAACCCAGCAATCCCACTCCTAGGGCAATAAAAATTTATATTTACACATACAAAAAAATTAAAACAAACAAACAAGAAAAGGAGAATGGGTATGCAGAAAATTTATCACTAATTTCAAAAGCCTGTGCTTCCCAAATTGAATGCTATTCTGTGAACTTCAGGTGGATACTTAACTGCTGTGTGGCCCAGGTGTGGAGGCCCACATCTATAATCCCAGTAGTTGGGAGGCTGAGGCAGGAGGAATGCCTCGAGTTCAAGGCTAGTCTGGGCTACATAGTGAGTTCAAGGCTGGCCTGAACTACATAGCAAGAGCCTGCCTACAAAAAAAATGAAAAACAAACAAACAAAGCCAAAAAACTATTGCTGTGTGCCTCAGCTTCCTTGAGGTAAACTGAGGAGGATGATACTTCACAAGTCTCTTGAAGGGCTCCAACACAATAACCTATGTATGTAGCCTGGGGAGTATATGTCTTTGCACAGGGCTGACCCATACAAGGCCTCAGTGAACATTTATCGACATGGGCTCGTGATAGAATTCCTCTTACGATGTCAGCAATGTGAAGACATTGAAAAACCATGATGTGTAAAAAAATATGAAAATGTTGATCCTTCATGCTCACATTCATTAATGACACGTCATAACTCATGTTTTTGATACAAATACAAAATGTACCATTCCAAAAATAAACATAGTCAAATACAATACCTGAGGGAAATAGAGAAAGAGCAATATTGTATGAAAGTGGAAAATCGGAACATGCTTCTTAATTCCCAGTTAATGAAAATAAAAGTGAATGTCATATGTGGTTATTTTAATTGGTGCCTACATCAAGGTGATTAAAAATAGTCAAATTTTCAGAAACAATTCTGCAGCATCCAATTAACATAAGGACCAAGTACAATTTTAGCCCATATAATTCAAAGCAATAAAATCAACCTACCTCTGGATCTAACAAATAATGTATTCAATGATTTCCACTTTCTAAAAGATTTACCTAAGAATCACATCTAGAATATAAATAAAACGTAAAGGTCTTAGGAACCCAAATAAGGAGAGTCCAATTAACGGTATTTCAATTCATTAAATCAATCCTTCCACATAACACAATACTTTCAAATTGCTAATTAATAGCATTCTAAGATTTCAGGAATGGATGAAAACATTCATAGTGAAATTCAATCTGTTTTTGAAAATTACTGAGGACTTGCCACGCACCTCAGGGTAACGGAAGCAATGTAGAAACTGGTCTCTAGTTGCCTCTAGCCAGAGCTCACGAATACCCACAAACTGCGCCGTCTCTCATCTAACCCAAGCACAGCTGACTCGGGATGTGACACGTGAAATCCACGGTCAAAAACAAAGTAAATAGTAACACGCCAGATTCACTTTGGCCTATAAAAATAATTTTCTGAAAAATTCATTTAAAAAAGGAATAGATGTGATAAAAGGAATCTACTGATACTCCCTCATCTCAACATTTTCAATATTTGAACCCAAACAGTTTCTCTTCTAGTTACATTGCTCATAATGAGTCACAAATATCTTCACAATAATAATCTGACAAGAAGCCCCTAAGAATGTCTCAAAATAGTTTAATAAACGCCAAGGGGGTGAATTTTTTTCTTCACATACTTCAACCAGAGTTGTTAAACCAAGGACATTATTTTGCCTTTCAAAACCACTAGCCATAATCGCACATTAATTTAGTCAATCTCAGTAAAATGAGATGAAGTTCAAGTTCTTTTTCACAGTGAAAGTCAGTTTCTGGGAAGAACTGACATCCCATTAGGCAAAAGACATTTGACTGTTGAAAAGACCTCATGACTTGTGTGGGGAAGTAAAACTAGAAGGCGCATTCTAAATGCCTCGGCACATACAATCTTCATCGATTTATATTATTAAAATATGTGATGGAACAAGCTCCCAGACAGTGCACTACTCTGGTACACAGGACGCCCCACCTAGGATTGTGGAGAACATCTCCCAGCCAGCACATCCTGAACAAGAAACACAGCTGCAGCCCTGCTGAAGAGCCACCAAACTTTACATTCCTCCAAGCAAAGAAAGCATGAGACCACTTTAATGATACTTAGAAAAACAGGACCAACAGCCTTGTTCGGCCACGACGCTGCTGATGGAGAACACGCCTCTATTTATGCTCCCACTTGTCAGTCGCAGCCTCTTAATTAGCCACTCATCAACTTTGAGCCAGACACAGCCCCTAAGTTAGAGTTCAGTACAAAGGGGAGTGGCAAGAGTTGAAGTAGAAGAGCTGAGGTTGGGTTACATTTTGAAGGTTTGTGCATTCCATGCTAAAAAGTTTAGACTTTCATAAGGACGATGCAGAGAAATGGAAGGATTTTAAGCAACAGAATGACAAGATCAGATTTTTATTTTAGAAAGATGACAGTCTGGATATTAAACTGGATGGACTTAGGAGTCTATATGTGGAAAATAGTTTAAAACGGGATTGCAATAGCCCAGGAAATAAATGTTGATGACAAGAAGATGGCTGTGGGAGTGGAAGTGGAGAGAAGGAAACAGAGGCAAGACAGATGAGGAGGCTTAAAAACAGAGAAAAGAGAAAGGAATACAGGGGACAAAGCAATTTCAGGGAGATGGCTGAGAAACGATATTTTCAGTTTATAATACGTTGAACTCGAGGTCAAATGAGCCCCTTAGAGACCATGAGCATACAGCAGTGAGATGTCTTTCTGGGCCTCACAAGCTGTCTGAGGTGGATGTAAATTTGGAGGACATCTGTGTGAAAACGATTATTTGAATTGCAGGAGTGGTAGAAAGAGCACAGGTAAAAAGCACAGAGTGAAGATAAAAAAGAACAAATAACTAAACATTAAGAACACTAGCATTTTAGAAATGGGCATATATGGAGGAGAAGCAGAGATAGAGAGGGGGAAGCAGAAGCTAAGAGAGTGAGTATGGAGAAAGCTAAAGCAAACATTTTAAGAGGGTGGAAGCGGCCCAAACTGGCAAATGCTGCCAACTCATCAACTGAGATACAGTCTGAAAAGAGCAACAAGATTTAACAAAAAGATAGTGGTAGATGATGAGCTGGGAACCGCAAAACTAAACCCTCATTTGGTTTCAATTAGGATGCACTCAGGAGACGAGGAAGTGGAAACATTTTTAT
Source organism: Hystrix cristata (assembly GCA_004026905.1). NCBI lineage: Eukaryota > Metazoa > Chordata > Mammalia > Rodentia > Hystricidae > Hystrix > Hystrix cristata. The sequence continues at coordinate 34,814 of PVJO010012117.1, read as the reverse complement.
GTATACTAACTGCCCACTTCTGGAAGTTTGCACTCACAGAAACAGGAATGTTAGATGTAGGATGCCAGATGATAAGTTTGGCAAGTTCTGGGATGAAGCCAAGTGGCTGGACGCTCGCAGGGAAGTCAAGAGGAGGTTCACTGAAGTTGAGGAAGTCAAGAGACCACAGAGCCAGAGCGTTCTGGGCACTGACACGGCTCATGATTAGGTGGGGGAGGGACAGGCGCCAGCCAGCGAAGCCTTTATTTACTACCTGAGGGACAGAGGTGGGACAGTGACAGGTTCCTGGGTTTTATGATGAGGCAGCATCAGACCCACAAGGGCACTGATAAAAGAGGAACACACATTATCTGCAAAATGCTCAAGGAGAACAAAGGGGCTCCCAACACTTAACTCACAACACAGGTTGTGGATAAATGAGTAAATTCTCCATTCATTTATTCACTCATTCACTCAAGAAGTGTTTCTTGGGCACTTGCTCATTCCGGGGCTGTGCTAGCTGCTGCGAGGATTCCGGGGAAGTGATCACACACACTTTCTCCAGAAAAGTGCAAGTTTGAAACTCCAGGGTAAACGTACCTTCTACAGAAGAGGGCAGCAAGAACGGGGACTTGGAGTTGCTAGGGGCCAGGACTCCAAAAGGCACAGTGCTCAGGGTTTGGAGATTGCGGGTGGGAAAGGCTGAGACAAGGGAAGAAAACACAGAACAGGCTGGATGGCAGAGAACAGACAACTAGTTTTAGAGAAACGCTAACAACAGCAGGGGATGTGCAGCCTGCACAAACCGGCGAACCGGCCTTGACGTTTGCAGTGGATTTTGCCAGATATGCAGTTCCGGATTAATTGTGTTTCCCTAGGGATACAATCCAACAGTAACTCCTGGGGATGTTGGTTCTCATTACCAACCAGCCTAGGCCTAGTTAGACCACAGTCTCAGGGAATCGGAACACAGGACAGCGGAAGTCAAGGACATGGTCTCACCACATGCTCGTTACAGAGACAGCCCAGAGAGAAGCTAGACCTTTTGCAAAGGGGCCAGCCAGTTCTAGGGCTTTTCAAGAACTCCACACCTGGCTTGGTCCCCTCAACTTTTCTAAGCGTTATATTGCCTTTGAATGCACATCTTCATCATTACTCCTACTGTATATATTAATGTTCCTCTTGGATCTGTTCTCAGTTCCTACCTAATAAGGGATGTGAGCCCTTAATCATCTCGACCACCATGGTCAGGATAGTCAGCCCCACCCTGGTATGCCCTGGCCTGACCCAAGATGTCTGTCTGTAGCTGTGTTGGCAGGATATTTCCAAGAACTATTCTTTGTTGCTTGAACTTACGCTGAAGATCACGTCTTTATGTCTCGCCTGAAATCCATTCCATTGCTTATCTTCATAAAGTCACTGAGAGACACCCAACCACCTTAGGTCAGAAGACCAGGCGAAAAAGATGCATCGACATCTTCACTCAAATTCTAGAAGAAATAAAGCACCAGTACTTCCTTCAACATCTTTATTACCTTCATGTATCTTCTATTCATCAGAGGTCCTCTGGGTAGCTATCTCTCCTGCAGCCCTGTTGTTTTCAGCTAGTTTCATCTCCAGAGACTCCAAGGGTCTCTTTTCTTGTCAAATCTTCTGAGCAGATCATGCTCCTAGAAGATGAGCATTTGCACACCGTAAAATGCTTTTCAAATGAGACAGCACATGCATCAGGATGGTCCTCTGGGCCCTGTAGAGTCTCAGCTTCCTTCCTGGTGGTTTCAAGACTCTCTGCCAGCTTTTCTGATTGCTTCTCCATTTGCTACAGCCTTTCTCTTCCCTTCGCACCAGCAGGGCAGGTATTGGCACACTTCGTTCAATCCTTCCACTGCCATCTTCCCAGCTTCTTCCCTACAGGGACTGAGGAGAACGATTCCCAACACCAATCTGTCCCGGTTCCTCAGTCTTCTCATACACATTCACACTCAGATTCCAGCATAAACAAATAATGTGACCACACCAGGGAGAAAAAGTGCACACAGACTCTGGCCTAACCTTCCACCTGGAATTTAAGTCAGTGGAAGGGGCACAGCGAACAGTATTCAGTGATGCAGTATTTGTAAAGTGTGCAAAGTGGCAGCGAAGTCTGAACCCTGAAAGATAAGCACAGATCAGTCTTCTCTTCACTTGCTTGCAGATGCAACCAGAGCAGACATTTTGATTCACTGCTGTTTGCATTTGCGCTCTTTGTCTGATGCGCTGTCTCCCAGCAGCCCCGCCTCCCCGCGGGTGGCCTCCCGTTCACCACGCTGCCATTTATTGCCCCTTCACCGCGGGCTCCGTGAGCGCTTCCACACTTGTCGGCCTTGTTTTCCAAGACTACAAATCATCTGTGGGCCAAGAACAGTTACAAATAGCCTTCCCAAGCTTTGCTGGCAAAGAAAATATATCATCTCTCTGTCTTTTTCAAGGTGTTCTAATGTGTATACAGCTAAAATGGTTAACATTCCTCTGTCAGCTCATCAGTGATTCTCACGAGGGCAAACAGGACATACAGAACCACGATGCACTGAAGACCATTGCCACTGTCTCCACGGAGACCGGCAACATGAAAGAGTCACACCCAAATTCCCAAGACGCCTCACTTATGCCTGGGAAGGAGCAGGGAGGCAAGCCAGGCAGACTGACTGACTCGGTGCGATCACATTATGTTAGCACAAGCCTTCCGGACAGGATGGACACAACCAGATGTCAGATAATATGCATCCAAATAACTGAACTCAGACACTTATTCTATTATTCATTCATTTACATACTACTTCTTCAAGTACTAGAGACACAGCGACATGGAAAAACTAATAAAATATCCCTCGTGCTTTGTTAGCCAAAAAGACAATAAACACATACTGGATTCTATTAGAGACTTCTTTCCTACCTCAGCCTTTGGGTGGAGATGGCTAATTTTATGTGTCAATTTGACTGGAGCACAGTGCTCAGATTATTTGGTCAACCATCATCCTGAAAGTTTCTGTGAAGGTTCTTATTTTTCCCTAACTGAGAGTAGGATTTAAATTAGTGGACTAAAGGGGTGGGGGATTTAGTGCAAGTGGTAGAGCAAGTGCAAGGCCCTGAGTTCGATCCCCAGCACCCAAAAGTAAGTAAATAAATAAATAAAAATAAATTAGTGGACTTTGAGTAAAGCAGATTGCCTTTCACCATGTGGGTGGGCCTCATCCATCAGTTAAAGCTCTTAACAGATCAAAGCTTGACCTGGCTCAAGGAAGAATTCTGCCAGCAGGCAGCTGCCATTTGACTTTAGCTGCAACGCTGACTCTTCTTTACTCTCCAGCTTGCAATTTGGGATTATCTAGCTTCTATAATCACTTAGCCAATTCTGTAATATAAAAATATATACAGGCACATGCTAGATCCTTTAAATTGTGGGTGTCAAGTATTGCGCCTCAGTGATGCGAACGTGATGAAGACGGCGCTGGATTCCAGGGTTGCCATCTTCCTGCTGGCCTTGGCCTGGACCCAGGCACACCGAGCTCTGCCACGTGGGCTTGGCTTTGTGCTCTCTCTCTGCCTGCAATGTTTTTTTTCCACTTTCCTACCAGAAAAGGACCCATTATTACCTTTTCTCTGAAGTCCATCCTGACCCCCGCCAGGAATAGTTAATGATTCCCTTAACTATCTTCCCAGAGATCCCTCTATTTTTCCTGAAATTAAAAAAAAATCAGATAAAAACAGTCATAAGAACCAAATATTCAAACATCAGCTCAATGAAAGTCATTCCCCAAAAATAGGCCAAATATGACGGTGTAAATATTACTGGTTATATTTCCTTCCAATGTCGGTACCAGTTTTTATAAATGCAATTTGTATATGGAGGTCCACAGCTATGGCTAGCTCAGGAAGATGTCCTTCAAATGTAAGAATTCCTAAATATAAAAATTTGTTATCCTGTGTCAGTGAGGTAGGTGCTGGTCATTTCTCTCAATATCACAAGGTGGAAGTTACATCCTTTTTTATTGTTTATGGTGGTTCTAACCACAGTCTGATTGGAAATCCCGCCTAATACCTATTTCCATAATTACTTCAGTACCTCAGGGAGAAAAAACTACCCTCATTTCCTCTATTCTTCAGATCCTCCATCTCTGAGAGCAAATATGATTTGTACAGTTCAGGCAACTATCAATTCATACCAGTGAAATGTCGTAATAAAATGTCCCCTCTTCCTGGGAATTTCCAGAACTAGAACACGTCAAATCCATTTAAATGCCAAAGAATATTTTTCTCCCTCACGTTGGTTTTAACATACATGGCACATCTTCAGCTCTGAGGTGATTTGCATAAAAAAGAAAGAGTGGAAGGAAGAAAACTGAGGTACTGAGGTAATTATAAAAATAGGTATTAGGCAGGATTTCCAACCAGACTGTGGTTAGAACCACTATAAACAATGACTTTTTTTTCCCAAAGTTCATCTGTCACCCGGGGCCCATCGGAAGGTGGTTTCAATTTTGTACTTGGCTCAACTTTCGGATTTCCGGTGCAGGTCATAATCAAACACAGCACAAAGACGATGCCAGAATAATCCAACTGAAACTTCCAGCAATCTGTGCTTTGCTCCCCTCCACTCCCCTCAGCTTCAGTGGTGCCAATTTGGGCTTTTATTCCAGGCAATCTAGGCCATCGCTTTAATACTCCTGCAGAGGCCGGGACGGATCAGGGCTGCCTTTTGGATAAATGGTTGAGAATTAGTTCCTCTCCACCACTCCCAAACCCCTGGGCTGGATGATGATAACAACAACCCCAACAGTCAATTCTCAGTCCTCCTGGCTCTGGCCACTTGGGCATGTTTCAGGAGTAGAACTCCCTCCTCTTGAAAATCTTCACACATGTGATCTTCAAGATGCTACACTGTCCCGCGTCTCTGCTTCTCTCCAGAATAGCCCTTCTAGAAGCCTCTTCTTCAGGACTTTCCAGAACATCAGCCTCCCTGCTTCTCTCTTCTTTAGTCTTGAGACTCACACCCGAGGTCCATTCATCCAATCTGATTGCTTTAAATGCATGTACACATCAAAGACTTCCATGTGTACCTCCAGCTCTGGTCTCTCTCCAGAGCTCCAGATGTATCCACAGTGGATGTCTTTTCTCAGGCATCTAGCAGCATCTAAGCACATCAACTCTCCAATAGAGTTCTTTTACATCTCCTCCCTGATCTGATTTGCACACATTACTCTATCAGTAAGCGGCACAATGGCATCGCTTTGCCAAAACCTCACATGCCATCCTTGACTTGTATCATGTATGCAAAGAGCCCACATCTACTCCAACACCGGATGCCTTCAGCTCCGTCTGTAACTCTCAGATGCTAATTTTACTGCCTGTTAGGCCTGGTCACCACTGCCTTCACCTGGGGCTGCCGCGGTCTCAGCCCCTAACTGAACTCCTACCCTGCAGTCAATTCTCCAGAGAATATGTAGTGATAGTTCCAAAGAATAAATCGAATCACACGGTTTCCTTGCCCCAATCATCCAAAGGTTCTGGATTGCACTTACAAGAACTTTCAAAGAAACAACCTGACCCTTTCTGCAACCCTGGCTGTAGCTACGGTACCCTTCACAGCATTCGCCTCACAGTGGCTTCCTGCAGTTTCCCAAGGCTGCAAACTCATCCCCGAGTCTCCACACCTGCTATTTCCTTCGCTTTTAACTTCATTTCCATAGCTCACTCAGACTCCTGGGCTTATTCTTCTGTCATTTGAAGGTCACCCCCCTTCCGGTGGCCTGTCCTTCCCATCATAGATCCCCAGCCCCTTCTCATACACTCCTTATCTCCTACTCTGATTGACTGTTTAAATTATATATTTGTTTGATGCCTGTCTCCTTCATTAAATCGAAGGAGAGGGAGGCATAAACTTTGGTCTACTCTTTAACTACTGGCCCCATTCCAGGCTTGGCTGGCAGCTGAAGTCAACTAGAGCTGGCTTTGCATATTCAGCCTATGTGCTTCCAGAAGACCATCCAGGAAGTACTTATGGATGCCGCCTCTGACACAGAAATTGCAGTGAGTGAAATAAGCATCTAAATGTGCTACCTTGGTTTAATGAACTACCTGTAGGGATTTTTATTCCCTCTGCTTGTATTTGCAGGCTTGAACAGGTATAGAATTAGAATCATTCCAACTGAAAATGACAGAAAGTCGATTCCAAAACAGGGAGAGGGTGAGAGAACACGAAGGAGAGAGGGACGGAAGAAGCTTCGCTAAGGTGACTTTGTCCACAGATGAATCCAGGATCTTTAAAGAATGTTATTAAAACGCAACGCTGAATCAACTCCCGCCTCACTTTTCTTCTTCATGAAAGATGTAACTTCTCCCATGTATATGCTTCTGCCATGCTGCTAGCGACTCCAGGATTCCACTGAGCTGGAACTTCAGTACAAAGAGGCTTCCTTCTCCCAGGAGCCTTATATTCACCCCAGGAATGACTCAAGTTGCCTCGTTTCTGCCTGATGTCCACCACTGGACCAATGCTGGGGCAGCCAAACTGAAGAAAGGGTGGGAAATCCACATCTAATCAAATAAACCAAAACTGGTCAAACACCTCTTTCATCCCAAGCACAAAATGAGATGTTTTTCATCTCAAACTGCACACAACTTTCATGTCTACAGAAAACTGCAGATAATAATAGTGACGAGGTAAGGACGCTCTTCCTACTCTGTGTCTCCTCCAGCCCAGACCTAGATGGACCTTCTACCTTCAAAACGCAAAACCAGACAATCCAGCACGTGCCCATATCCACATACCCACATAAGAGGAGCCCTGATACCAGTTCCACAGGACATCTGAGGAAAATAAAGACCAAATCAAACTCAAAAGTGAATTAAACTGATGAAATATTCAGCATAATTGTTCCTTTATCTACACTTTTCTATGTTATCTAGGATTATGATTTTTTTTTCCTGCAAAAGGCTTTATTTTCTTTTGGTCTAAGACTTGGGAGGAGGCTCTAGACTGGTGAAAAAGCTGCCTAGTGGCTGCAGGGAGAGGGGTGGCCCAAAGCACTGATGCCTGGTGATACAGGGCCCCTCAGAGGCTGCTGACTCCGAGGCCTCCTAACCATGCTTGAGGGTGAAGCCTTTTGAAGAGACGCTTGCCCACCAGCCTGTGGAGGTTATTGAAATGGTCACCTGTTTTCTTGATATGCTTCAGCTCCTCATCTAGAAAGTGGTTGTCCAGGAAATCACAGAGATGGGGGTCTGTCTTGGCAGAGCCCAAGGCATGAAGATGCCAAAGAACTTGGTTCAGGTTCTTCTCCAGGGTCAAGGCAGATTCCATGGTGTCCAGGGTTTTACCCCACTCATCTTCAGAAGGTTTCTGTGTGACCTGGAAGACAGCGTGGCTGCCACGCTGGTTTTACATCTTGAGGCTAGGCACCCTCCCCTCGACCTTCTCCTGGGCCAGCTCAAGTAAGACATGGCCCACGCCTGCCAGAGCCACATCGTCATAGTCAAAGTGGTAGCCCAGAGCAAGGTAGGTGCAGGAGGCCCGCAGGGGCAGATTCACTGGGCAGTGGATGGCAGCCTCCATCTCATGGGAATAATTCTGACAATCTGGGAAGTCACGGCTGGTCAGCAATAAGGAGCTACCCACAAGAGAATAGTGTTGGCCAGTCCTGGAAGCAGGGGATGGGTGAGAAGATGACCCCGAAGTTTGTGACTGGAAGGCGGATGGAAGATGAAATAGAGTTCCTGGGTCTATTTCCCCCCAAACACTGTTGAAGCCAGAGACGGTCTACAGGACCTCCAGACATGTAGCTGAGATTGTGATTTTGAAAACTATTTATCCACCATGACTCTCACGTCATCTCTCCAGCCTGACCTCTCCATGGTCACATCCAGCTGTGTACATGTCAGCAGCCCCATTACATGCTCAAGAGGCACCGCCGATCTGAGGTGTGTACAATGGAACCCCTTGACTCCCCCCAACTCTCATCTTTCCTTGGTTTCCCCTGTTTAGAAGGTGCTAACTCCACTTCAGTTCTCAGATAAATGGCCAATCTCCACAGCCAGTCCCTGCCATGTCACTGCTACGACTGGCCCCAGTCACCAGGATCCATCACCTGGCCCACCGAAGAGGCCTCCCTCCCCCAACTCTGGCCTTTACAGTCGGGCCAGTTCTTAATACAGCAGCCACAGCGGTCCTATAAAGACAAACGGAAGATCACATTTCCCCTCTGCTCCTAATTCTCCCACAGCATGCCCATCACATGCGGAGAAAGCCACAGTCAAGAAGCCACGTGCATTCTGGTCCCTAGCGCCTTTCTGATGTCATCGCCTACTTCTTGGTCTCTTGTGCATTCTGCTGAAGCCATCATCATCACTCATACACACCTGACATGCTCCTACTAAAGGCTTTTGGACTAGCAGTTTCTTCTACCCAAAAGGGTGCTTGCTTCAACAGCACATATACTTCTACCCAAAGGCTCTCCCCGACACAGCTTGACTTCTTAGTTTTAAAAGCAGCCCATGTAGCCCCACTTAACACTTTCTTCCTTCCCCATTTTATTTTTCCCTTGAGTACATCACCCCATCTGACGAACAAATGCTTTATTTAGTTACATATTTATTCCCTGTCTTCCCAGTAGAATATAAACTCCGTGAAAGTAGAAAAACAGTTTAACCTTGCTTGCTCCTGTCTCCAGTGCCAAAAACAGTACCTGGCACATAGTTTGTGTTGAACTAATCAATCGTCTGTCTGTAAATTCCTTCTGCCCAAGAAACAGAGGGCAAAAATATAATTTCAAAGGAAAAAAAATCTCTTATTCCTTTCTCAACATCCTTACTCTTAGAGATCAAAAAAGGGAAAAATGTAAGAATATCCACTTGCTGAACTCAATATGATAAAAGACTGTATTAAACAAGAACTGGTTGAAATAAGACATGCTATAGGAAAATTAAATATGTAGTAACTAAAGTAAAATCCGCAGGCCTGCAGAAAATCAATTCCTAATTGCAGAGAATGAATTTGAGAAATGATCCAAAACAAAGGCCACATGAACTAATTTGTAAAAATACGCACAAGTCTATAACATATTGGTATGGTAGATCTCAGAGAAAACCCACCAATAGAACTGCAAATGCGTGAATAAGGGGCAATAATCAGAGATGTGAGAGGACAAAACATTCTAGATCTGAGAAAACAAGTTTGAGATTAGAAATTGATAGCTTAACATCTTCCAAGAAATGAGCAGAAATAAACATTAAGATACTGTCTCATAAAATTTTAGGCTTAAATAAGATTTTTTTAAAATGAGTCCTAAAATTAATCAGCAGGAGAGTTATTATCAAAACGATGAGAGAAAGGCTGTAGAAGTAGCTCAGTGGTAGAGCTTGGCATGCATGAAGCCCTGGGTTTGATCTTTAGTATCCCTACCACACAAAAATGACAAAAACTAATAAATGCTGGCGAGAGAGTGAAAAAAAAGAAAATCCTAGTATGCTGTTGTTAGTAGGAATGTAGATTGGTGAAGCCATTATGGAAAATAGGATACATGGTCCTAAAATTAAAAATGGTTAACACATAAGTGAGTGTGTGTTTGTGTATTTCTTAACATCATGTTGCACCCCTGAAATATGAATTATGTTTTTTAAATAGATAAATACATTTTAAAAGTATACCCCAGCAGAAGGAAAAGACAACTATATATTCTTTCTCAATATTTTGTAATAATAAATGACAGATGATGGACAATTTATGCAATAGTTACATAGAGGAGAGAAGTTTATGATGATTAAGGACTTTGTAAATATCTACTTGCTGAACTTCATGTGCTGGGACAGCATATATTAAATGGCCACACTTGGAAATGAATGTTATAAGAAACATAATTGGGGGATGAAAAATTCTTATAAATTGCACCCAAATGATCTTTTACAAAATTTCACTACCTCTATATTCCAGATCACCAAGAAATTAATAAAATCATGAGTCCAAAATATCCAGATATTTTAGTTGAAAATAGCTGTCAGGAGGCATTGAAACTGGTTAACTCCTTAGAAACAATTAAACACATTAATCACTATGAGAAAAACAATATTCTCGTAAATAGAAATAATTTTAAGCATTACAATTATAATGAGAACAGAATGAACAGTTATATATGTATTGTACATGTATTTTGTTTCAAGATAATTCTGTGAAATTCTAGATTAAACTGTGGGAAGAGTGATAAATCCTTGGGCATATTGGGGGAGATATGACTGGGGAAACAGGAAAGTATAAGGCTAAAGTCCTTCTAAAATGTCAATGTAAGTACTAGTAGAATTTAAAACATACTATCTGCCATCCATACATAAAATCTGGTGATTAAATTATCAAATCATGTATAAGACAGTCATGGAAAGATACTAAACCCTTTGGAAATCATTAAAGATGCAAATAAAGAGAAATAAATGTTATGTTCATGAGTCAGAATACTCAACTTTGTAAAGATCTCAAATCTTCTCACAATGATCTTTGAATTAAATAGAATTCAATCAAAATCTTGGAAGTCTTTTTAATGGAATCTAACCAGCAGATTCTAAAATGTGTATGGGAGATAAAAGGCCAAGAATGGGGTCAAAATTGCTGAAGAAAAACAAGAAGGAGGTCTTGTTCCAGCCGCACTTGAGATTTTCATAAAGCCACAGCGATGAATTATTGTAGTGTCACCTTGGCTTGGAGACAGACAAATGGAACAGAATACAGATGTGTTCACTGAGCCTTTTATACATGAAAATTTGACTGTGGTAGAGGTAGCACTGGGAACTTCGAGAGAAAACAGAGACTATCTGATAGATGGTGCTGAGATAGTTATATATACGGAAAAAATGGATTCATGTGTCACACCATACTCAACATACTACACATATCATAACAAATGACAAAAGAATTGAACATAAATGTTAAAACCTAAAAGACCTTGAACATACAGAAGAATATCAATTTGGTTTCAGGTAGAGAAGAACCTCTTCAATAACAGGCAAAAAGAGGCAGTGAAATAAATGATTAATACATTTGACTACTTTAAAAATAAGAATTTCTGTTCATAAAAAATGATTCCATGAAAAAACTCCTGCCGGTTACTAGCTGGTGTGTAAAATGGCGCAACCACTTAGGAAAAGAGTTTGGCAGTTTCGTAAACTTTAAATATATACCTACCAGACATTCTCTCATTCCATTCACATGCATTTACTCAAGAGAGAAGAAATACACGTGCGCAAGGAAACTTTTAGACAGTGCTAGGTGAGTGCTCTATCTTGATTGTGTGGATAGCTGATGATTTCATATGTGTATAGGTCAAAATTTGTTTAATTGTACATTTTCAATATATGGAGTTTACTGTATGTCAGTTATAACTCAATAAAGCTGTTTTAAAAATAGACCACAAAGCCAAGACTGGAAGAAGATAAGTGCAACATATATGACCATCAGAGGAATAGTATTCATAATATAGAAAGATTTTCTTGAGCTAAGCAAATAATCTCATATGAAAACAGCAAAAGACACCAATAAGCATTTCACAAAAGAGAAATCACAAACAGCACAAACAAAAGAAAAAAAACAAAAACAACACAAGAGGCTGAACCCACATTAGTAAACAGAAAAGTATAATTTTAAAATCACAATGATATGCAATTTTACCTTCACAGTTCTATAAAAATTAAAGAGTCTAACGCTATAAAGTAAAAGCCATGATATAAATCCATACAACACCTTTCGCTGCTGTAGAAGATAAAATAATAAGCCATTTCAAAAGACAGTGCAGCTTAATACATTAAAATTGATGCTCTGCAGTCCTCATAACACAGTAATTCTATTTCAAGGAACATATTTTAAAGAAAGGCTTGTATGTGTACATTGGTAGACACACATAGCAATATTCACAGCAGTATTATTTATAATAGTAAAAAATGGAAAAATGCAAATTCTCATGAACAGGAGAATGAATGAATAACTTGTGATATATTCTCTTAACAGAATATTTATGACAGTAAGTATGAATAAATGGTGCCTAACTGAAGCAACATGATGCTTCACAGAAAAATAATGTTGCTGGAGAAGTAGGATGTTGCAAAGGCCACAGAGTAAGATACTTTTTTAAATACAGAAACTAATAAGCTCAAACAAAATGTTATTTATGAATTAAACATGCAAGATGAAATTTTAAAAATAAATTCAAAGACAATAATCAATCTCAAAATAAGAATAGTACTTAGTGATGAAGAGAAAGAGGACAAGGGAGAAAATACAGGTGAAAGAATTCCTATTAAGTTGAAGGCTGATGTTCTTGCTAAGCTGGCTGCCAGTTAAGTTGGGAAGTTCTAGTTAAGCTGGTATAATAACTAACAGACTTATATTTACAACTTACATTTCTGATTAACATTCTGTGTTAAATGCTATGTGAAACAAAATATTTAAAATATATATATATATACACTTCCTTAGCCTAAAAGGCACCAGTAATATTTAAATACATAAGAAAATATTAGAAATGCAGTAGATAAACTGCCAAGGAACAAAGAACAATTTACCAAAAAAAAAGCAAAAAATAAAAGGACAAAAATTCAGCCATACAATCAATAAGCTGTAATTGAAGCAATAAGTTACTACAAATTAAATTAACACATTTTTAAAAAAAACTCAGTGTCAGCTATTGGATAGCTAAAAGTAGACATTTAAAATGCCATATGGGGCTAGGGATTTACCTCAGTGGTTGGAGTGCTTGCCTAACAAGCTCAAGGCCCTGAGTTCGATCCCCAGCACCAAAAAAAAAAAAAATAAAATATAATAAAATTCCATAAATACTACACAATAGAATACTATTGAAGAATGAATTATCACAGCAGTTTAACCATCTAAAAACATTCTTACACTTTAATCTAGATACCCCAATTTTAACTACCCTTATGTTATAGTTTACTTATAAAAGTAAAAAGTAATGTAAATATTCAGCAACATAAAATATGCTAAGTAAATCATCACGTATCTCCTAAAGTGTGGTTTACAGGCATTCAAGTTAATGGTTCTGAATATTATGTAACCACAAAAAGTCACACTGAAGTTTTGATTTCCAGCATGTAAGGAGCTTACATCCCATTGATGGCATACAGAAAAAGCAGTACTTAGAAATGTACACACTGAATGTATATGTGGTCACATACACGTCGCTTACCCATGAGGAACACATTCAGAGAAACGCTTCTGTGATTTCACAGAACGTCTGTGCACAAGCCTGGATGTTCTAGCCCATTACACACTTTCATTCCTTGGCTACAAAACTGTAGGACTTGTTACTGTCCTAACTACTTTGGACAATTGTAACACAATGGTATTTTTTGTAGGAGAAAAGGCAAGTAAAATATGGTGTGAAAGATAATACACGGTCCATCTGAGTAGGGTGCTGCCTACAGCCAGCGGAGCTTGCAAGGCTGGAAGTCGCTTTGGGCGAGGACAGCACGACACACTGCTGCAGACTTGTAAACACTGCATCTGACGCTATGCTACATTCCTTTTTTAAAGTGTTATTTTTTAATAATAAATCGACCTGAATTTAGTATACATTTTAAACTCTAATTTTTAAACTCTCATTCCCCTTTTCAACATTTTAAACGCCAAACTTTTTGACTCTCATAATGTTTAGCTGAAAACAGTCATGTTGTATAGCTGTACAAAAAGAGTTTCTGTCCTTATATTCTTAGTCTACAAGATTTTTCTCTAGATTTAAATTATTTTTATTTTTACTTTTTAAACTTTTTATTAAAATGAAGATACAGGTACACATGAACCTGACAGTGATGACGCCTGACCCGGGAGCATCAATGTCACCGTCTTCCACCTCCCTGCTGCGTCCCACTGGAAGGTCTTCAAGGGCAAGAACACAATGGAGCTGTCATCTTTTATGCTAGCAATACCTTTTTCTGGAACACCCCCTAAAGGACTTGCCTGAGGCCATTTCACAGTTAACTTCCTTTTCTGTTAAGTAGAAAAAGTACACTCTAAGCTAACGATAAGAAGTATAGTAGAGTAAGTACATAAACTAGCAACATCATTTATTACATTATCAAATATTATACACTGTGAAAATTGTACACGCTATACTTTCGTATGACTGGCAGAGGAGTATAGGTGTTTACACCACAACCACGTAGGTAATATTTTGCACTATGACATTCCAACAGCTACAACATCACTAGGCAACAAAATTTTTCAGTTCCATTATAGTCTTATTGGATCAGCAAAAATATCAATGGTTGTTAGGGGTTTGGGTTGGGGGAGATGAACAGACAAAAGACGGAGAATTTTTAGGACAACAAAATACTCTGGATGATCAACAACGATGGATACAAGTCACTGTATATTTTCATATCCAAAGAATGTTCAACACCAACCATGAACCTTAATATAAATAATGGACTTTTCATGATGTGTCAATATGGCTTCACCAATTCTAATAAATCTACCTCCCTGGCAGGGGAATCTAGGTATGTGGCTGGACGGGAGGTGTATGGGACATCTCTGCACCTTTCCCTCCATTTTTTGTGCGACCCAAACTGCTCTACGAATAAAATCTATTTTTAAAAAGAAATGCTAACAAACATTAGATGAAAAGGAATACAAAGATGGATGTGCATCATGATGATAATTACATTTTTAAAAAGAAACAAGCCCATAAAAAGAATGGAATTAAAATCTTCAAAATTATAATAGTTTTGATAGGCTAAATCTATAAGTAATTCTTTATCTTTCAGGACTTTTACATGTGAGTTATATTCCATTTGTAATTTAAGAAAATTAATAGGAAAATGAAAAACTCTTGCTGAAAAATCATGCTTACCTTTTACAAACAAATTACTTCTATTCTCCCCCAAACCCTAGGAACTATATTCAGGATTGTACTAAAGAAAAGCAAGTATCAAGAAAAACTAAATATGTGAATTAAAAACCCTCTAAAGACTAAATAAGAGTGAAAACTGAAATTCAGTTGGAATAGTGGAAAAATTAATAGAAAAATATTTCCTTGAAATCATATAATAAAAGGTAACATAAAAGAAAAAAAGGTAAACAGCCAATTTCATCCCACGAAAAATGGTTCCTTTATTGAGTGAGGGGAAAAAAAAAAAGAACACAAAATCCTAAAGCATACTTTTCAAGTTAAGAAATTGCACCAATCTGAATTTGATTTTTGAGGCACAGAAAACACTTTTAAATAAGAGGACACCAAGGTGGGGACTTGCTGTAGAGATCTATTAACAGACAGCTGCTTGTAATTTTGGTTTAGGGTTGGAACACTATTCTTGGAAAAACCAATTGTGTTCAATTTATAACAGATGTGACCAAGTGTTTATTACAGTAAAATGTTAGTTTCTGCATGTCAAAAGTTCAATGAATAAACAAGCCATGTATATAAGCAAAACAATATTTTTTTTGTTTTAAATGAAAGATTTCACTCCGATCAGTGGTGGGCCTTGATTATTTCAGCAACTGTAGTGTTCTATATTTTACCCTACTTGGAAAGAAGGGGAAAACTTGCTCATCTGCTGTATTATACTTTGGGTCTTATTCGCATACATTTAATACATGATTACAATCTTAAAGTCAAACTTAGGAAAATAACTAAAAATTTCACAAGTCAATATTCACCCATGAAACAGCCTTTAAAGAGGAAAAATGTATAATTCAAGATACAAGGGGCTGGGGATTTAGCTCAGTGATTAGAGTGCTTGCCTTGCAAGCACAAGGGCCTGAGTTCGATCCCCAGCACCAAAAAAAAAAAACAGATACAAGTCATGGTATCTTTGTAATCCTTAAATAATAATATCCACTCATGTCATCTTTATTGCCAAAACTGCAGGCAACATGCATTACAATGGATGCCCCATCTCTGCAGTTTCCTACTGAAACCCTTCTCGTGCACCACTCTCAGAGTAAGTTTCCAGAAAGATCCATGAATCAGTTACACTATTGCGGTTTTCAGCTCCTGTTTCAAGGAATGGGCTGAGCCATGTATCAGGCTGCTGGAAGCAGAGCAGCAAGAATCCAAATGTGGTTGAGAAGGGAATAAACTTCTAAAAACAGAACAGTGGTACAGTTAAAGACCCAAGAGGAAAGGGAAACCATGAGATCAGGCAGAGAGGCAAATGCTTTGCTAGAAAGACTGCTGTAAAGTATTGGGTGGAGAAGGATCCCACTGTGTAGAACTGAAACCAAAGTGATGGCCTCAGAAACTGGTTAAAAGGGATTTGGAGGACGTAACAGGCACATAGGACCAAGGTCATGGACTAGATATACACGTCCTGCTGAGTGGGAATGTGAAAGCAAAGTTATCGACTAATCCTGGCCTGTCTTTCTGGTACATCAGTTACCTCCGTAGCAAGTAATTAAAACACAACTCACAGGAAAATAGTCATAATACACACATAGAGGGAAATGTGAAATTTACGGGATTTTTAAAATTGAAACATGAGCACTCCAAGAAATTTTGATGGGTTTTTTGGAAACATTTAGGTGTAGTCACCCAAATTATCAGATTAAGCCTTCATGGTCTTCCACTGTCAGAGAAATTTAGGGATAAAATTTGAGAGAATCTGCTAAATTATCCGACTGGCAATCAAAATCTTGCCCACCTTTTAATCTTATCTTCCACTCTTGATAAATCAAAGATCACTGTGAAAAAGTTTGGACAGCATCTTAAAAATGTAAAAAGAAAAAAGGTTGATAATGTATAATTTAAAGGTTAAGCATAAGAAATGTACAAAGTTGTATGCTAATTAAATAGAAGAGTCACAGAAGTAAAAATTAAAATAAAAAATGTACATGCACAAAGAGCATTGAAAAGTTAAACATTTAAATGATAACATTTTTACCTATTTGATAAGAAAGAACACATAGGAATTGTGAAATCATGCAAAAAATATGATATGCAAATCTTAGGCTTGCCAATGTATTCATTTTCACATATGAATGTCAATATTTTTTATAAATCAGCAAACAGCAAAGCTAGCATATATAATCACACAGATGTCTTAGCAAGTATCTCTTCAAAAAAATGCTAAAAATTCTAATGCTGCCAGTTTTATAATAGCTTCAAACCATGTAGAAGTGTTATATATTCTTTTGTGTAACTTTAAATACAACTAGAAATGACTCACGAGTAATTCCAAACTCCTGGAAAACTTGAGAATGAACCAGTAACTGTGCAAATGAATGCAAGCAGCAGAAAGAGAAGATGCAAGCGAAGCTACATTAAGACCTTCGTTTTATTTCCCTAGGACAGACCAGCACGCCACTACGCTCAGTCTATTTTTAAATTTTTACATAAAGCTCTAAAAAAGTAATGTTTTTTCATTTTCTCAGGGCACAGCAGCTAAGCAGCACATAATTAAATAATCAGAGGAGGAAATGGGAACACTGCTGGGAAGAGGCACACCAACAGAGAGTGGAAGGAACAGCTTACAGTGACAGCAAAAGCTAGAGAAACTACCATGCCAGAGACAGTGATTACAAAGTACAGAAGCACCAGGCCAGCCAGGGCGCAAGCACCAGGCCAGCCAGGGTGCAAGCACCAGGCCAGCCAGGGCGCATCAGGAGCTGCAAGGACGGGCCTGCCACAGGCAAATCAGACTGGCTGTAATGACCAGGGCAGGGGGCTCCTCCTATCTGCTTGGGCTCAGATCTAACTTAAGTTCATCACTCTGCAGGCCAGAGACCGGCTGAAGAATGGGTATGAGAGCCCATCCTGCCCACTGAGGTGTGTGATGAATCCCCCAGAAGAGCAGTCTGATGAGATTAAAGACTCGCTCTGAGAATGAGGCCAAGGAGTGCGCAGAGCAGGATCAATGGACTTAGAGGAGACTAGCTAGACTCCAGATTCGAAGCCCCAAGCCTAGCACTCAGGAATTGGAATATGTGCATTACATGATCTTGTTGAAGCCAATTTGAATTTAGATTTCAATTAGGCACATTCCAAAAGTTCCTGTTACAGACTAAGCTCAAATCTTGGCTTTAGCACTATGTGACTGGGAGGAAGGTACTTCACTCTTTTTGAGCCTCAGTTTCCTCATTTGTAAAATTTCCTCGTAGGTAATTGTATGTAATGAGCTAATAAAGTTAAAGCATGCTTATCCATCTGGTTCATTACGCCAAAAGACGGTACACCTTAAAAGCCAAGGTAATAAATAGACTCCCCCATCTTTACGAGGTGTGATTAAAAAGGACAGTGAGTGAGTGCCATCCAAGGGAAAGACGGGCTTGTGAAAACATGTCCTCATCTACCTTACTCCCCAGATCTAGCACTGTGTGACTTCGGACTTTTCCCCAAAGTTGAAAAGAACAGGAAAATTAAACATAGTGATGACAGGGCAACGAAAGACGCAGAAGACGACTTACAGGACTGCTTCAGAAAGGGCAAGAGCGACAGATTAAGTGTGTCTGAAGTGAGTGGGAGTATTTTATTAATGGTAATGTGTCTTTTACTGCAATCAATTATTTAAATATTTGCTGTATTCTTATCACATTTCATATATATGTGGATAAATTTGGCAAAGATTTTTATCCAAAATTACTTGGATTTTAAAACTTATAAAAACAACAGCAGACACTTTCTTTAATGCGCCAATATTTATACTAAGGTAACAGCTTACGATTTATTGTTTTCAGGAAAGTGGATGGGATTGGAGATCACTATATTGAGAAAAATAAGCCAGACACAGAAAGACAAATATTTCATGCTCCCTATCATATGTGGAAGAGAGTGACAGAGAGAACTTGAAAGTAGAAGGGAGACCATTAAAGCAGAGGAAAGGAATACAGGGTGTGGAAGAGGGGAAGGTGTTAATGAGGGGTAGAAATGATCTAAGCATGTTATACACATGGCCGTTGTAAGACTAATACATACTGGTTAAAAAGGGTGAATGACAGACAGTTCAAAATCCTACAAATCATTAATTTTATGTATATTTTCACTTTTTAATTTTTAAAATTTTAGCCTAACATCACAAAATGTACCATTTTAACTATCAGCTCTTCGAGGGACAACTCAAAAGCACCAAGTATATCCACATTACAGCATGGCCACCATCACTATTCAGCCCTAGAACTCTTTCCATCTTGCAAAGCTGAGATTCTCCACCCATTTTGAAGCTCTCTGCTCTCCTCTCCCTCAGCCTTAGGAAACCATCATCCTACTTTCTATTCATCTAGCTACTAGTATCACATATCAATGAAATCATGCAGTACATCTTTATGTGATTACCTTCTTTCACCCTGTATGGTGGTTTTAAGGTTCATTCATTTTTAGCACATTTCAGAATTTTCTTACTTTTTAAGGTTCAATGATTTCCTATCGTATGTATGCATCACATTTTATCTATTCATCCACCGACGGATACTTGGATTGCAATAGCGAGTTATTTTCAAAAGCAAAAAAAAAGATAGGAAATCAAAGAAAACAATAAAATACAGATAGTCCTGGGCATACAGTTTAAAGGAAAAGTGAAAATTCAAACATTTTATTAGAACCACCTCCTTCATGTGCTTTAGCATTGGGGTTGAGTTTTTTATTTTTTATTTATTTGTTTTAAAATTTTATTTCCAAGAACATGTATTGGTGCGTTGTATATATAGTGATCACATTCATCGTAATTTGTACCTGTACATGATACATCTTGGTTCCCCTCTTCTTCCCTGCCCCTCCCTTCCACTCCCCCCTTCCCTATTTACAGTAGCTTTATTTACATTTCCCCCCTTTTTTCCTTTCCTTTCTTTATCCTTTCCCTCTTTTCCCCCTCTGCCCTTTCTAATTCTCCTCCCTACTGAATATTATCTTTCTTTTACTTAGTATCTATTATACATTTTGGGGTTCATTTTTTAAACCCCAAACAAATGTGCTCATGTGAATTTCTTCCATTGTCTCAAATAACTCCTAAAAAAGAGAAACTTTCCTGGAAAAACTTTCTGGAAAATTTTAGCAACTTATTTTTATTGAAGATAAACACACTCAGAGAACATTTTTAATTACACATATTGGTTTGCACAGGTCTATGTAACTAATAACATAGGTTTGTGTATTTACTCAGACTTTTGGAAGCACTGAATGGGAATAGCATACGCCAACTACAAAGGCGATAGCAGTTTATCATATGTTTAAAAAACGGATAATAAGATATATTATCTATGAAAGCCACCCAGGTTATATTCATTTATCTATTTTTTACTTGCGTATTTTATGAGCAATCAGGAGAAGGTCAACAGCTCTAAGACATTAATTTAAAATGTTACCGAGACCAGGAACCCAAACCTGTTTTCCAATTTGCCCAGCAGCTGCACTTGTGGGGCAGAAGTGGTCAGGATGAGCTGCCCGAGTGGGTGCTGACGGCAAGTAGATTTTTCCACAGTCACTTTGGAAGTTACACCTGACTTTTCAAGGACACTCACTCAGGGAAACTGGCTAATTTCCTGAAAAGGCACAACACACTGATAAACTTGTACAAAATGTGAAGTTCTTTATGCGGTCACTTGTGTCTGCAAAAGCTCCAGGATGTGGTCACGTGTGTCTGTCTTTTTTATGACCCTGTGCCGGGAAGTTCTTTGTTCCAGGAAGAAGCCCGCCAGGCAGTTATACAAGCCCGCCAAAAGAAGCCCGCCAGGAAGGGCTGCTCAAGTTTGAATAAACGCGGGGACCAATCATGTGCCGCCACACCTTCCTTTCCCGCGCGCGCCCTCCCCTTCCCGCGCCTGTTCCCTACCCCATAAAAACCCCACACTCCTGTAGTTCGGGGCCATTACCTCTGCCTCCCGTGTGTGAGGGGTACGTATTGGCCCAGAGCTCTGTTTGAACAATAGCTTTTGTTTTTGCATCGAACCTGGTCTCTTGTCGTTCTTGGGCGCCGCTCACCCTTGTGCAGGGTAAGTTGGGGAGGTTTTAGCCTCAACATTCCCAGCTGTTTCATGAAGCCCTCACATATCATATTCTAAAAATGATTTTTTAATGGGTCCAAAAAATAGGACTTAGAGACTACACAGGCCTCCACAGAATTGGGTGGGTAGAAGGTTTTATTAATGGCATGAATGTTCCAATAGCCTTTCTGTTTCATCAATTATGAAATTAAAAGAAAAGAAGTATATTCTTTTAGAACAGGTAAGAAGCAAAATGGAGTGAAGGTACCAATTCTGGGATTCTTGTTACCTCTACTGTCATTTTTGGAGACGTCCTTTCTATGCCGCTGCCCTCTAGCCCAGTCCCTCTGCGTGTCCCAACTCACACCGTCACCTCCAACTCTCCATTTGTTCCCTCAGACTATGCAGCTTGAAAATCCAGCTCAAAAGCAATCTCCGCAAAGAGATTTCTTTAAATAACCCTCAATACTCTAATCAGATTTTTACTCAACATTTCTCCAGGATTTAAACTTTCGTCATTATTTATGCACAGTATTTTAAAATATTACTAAGCCAACTTTTAAGAAAATTTAATTTTGAGGCTGGGGATTTAGCTCAGCAGTTAGAGTGCTTGCCTAGCAAGTGCAAGGCCCTGAGCTCGATCCCCAGCACCAAAAAAAAAAAAAAAAAAATTAATTTTATAAAGTGATACACATAGTTTAGCAACTTAAATGTTACTGTGACGTCTGAAACAAAAATACTATGACAGTCTCATCCCTCCCCAGCCCCCCATTCTTTTGTTCTGGAGAGAAACACTCTTTATCTACCTACATATTTCCAGATAACATGCTGCTATTTTTAAAATAATTTATTGAGCTAAAATTTATATAAAATTAACCATTTCAAAGTCAACAATCCAGTCCATGTGGTACATTCACAATACTGTGCAACCATCACCTCTATCTAGTTGCAAAATATTTATACTTCTATCATTTTAGAGTAAAACCCTCCATTCATTAAGCACTTTCTTCCCATTTCCTCTCTCCTCTAGCTCCAGGCAACCCACAACCTACATTTGGTCTCTATGGATTTATCTATGGTGAATATTTCACGAAAGTGGGAGCATACAATATGTGTATAGCATTTTGTATCTGGCTTCTTTCAACATTGCAGACATTATGTCTGGAGGTTTATCATATTGTATAACCTGTAAGTATCTCATTCTTTTTAATGGTTTAGTAGTATTTCCTTGTTTGCATAAACTCCATTATTTGTATAAATGTGTTTATCCGTTCATCCACTGATACATATTTAGGCTATTTCTACCCTTTGACCACTGTGAATAGTGCTTCTATGAATGTATGTGTACATGTACAGTATTTGTTTGAATTATCTGTTTTCAGTCTTATGGACTATACAACCTAAGACTGAAACTGCAGGGTAATATGGTAATTCTGTGTTTAACATTTTTAAAGAATGGTCAAACACTTATTTCATGTGCAAATATCATCTAAGTAAGTTTATTTCTCACAAAGAAATCTTTTCTTTAATTCCCTCTTCCTCTGTTTCTCTCTCTCTCTCTTTCTCAGTTGTGTGACTCCTGATGTGCTTCTGTAGATGGTCTCAAACTTTTTATTAAATAGTTACTTCATCCACATAAACCTTGAGACTGCTATAAGAAAACAGTATAAAGAATTTGGTCCATTTGAACAAAGAGAAATCCTATCATTTATCTTCTGCTGAGGTCAATTTTCACAATCTCCTTGCTTTCTATCTCTGACTTTATTCCACATCAGACCAGTCTTAATGTTTCCCTACCCATATACTCTTCTATCCCGATAGAGAATTTATCAGCAACTACAAAAGAATGCAATTTTGAAACTGTTTTAAGCTTGCGGTACATTAAAAAGCAAGCAAAAAGAATTAAATACAGAAACAACAAACTTGAGACAAATTCTGAATCATAAAGTACTTCCCTCTTAACACAAAACTTGCTTATAAACAAACAGCTCCTAAGAGTATTTCTGATATTCCATGAACCACATTTAAATATTTTCCAAAAGAAACATATGAAAATTTTCTTCCAAGTAATGAGACATGTAACCAATGAGGGGCCAATTCGGAGGCCGTCACTTGCCTCACCTCCTGTGTCTACACCTCCTATGAGGCGGGGAGCAAAAAGAAACTCATGACAATTCCACATCTGCTGAATCATCTCCTGAGCAGGCTACCAAGACAGCAAGCAGAATTGAGGTTTACCAACAGGAAGAGTGACTACCAAAGTTCTGACATAAAAACACAGCTCGAGAAAGTTCAGAAGCACATATGGAAAAGAAATTTTTTGAAATATACATATATCTTCAACGTGATTTATATGGGCTGCTCTATGAGTTTCTGGGTCTCATGATCAGGATTAGCTGCACTTTTTCTGAGCAACCGCGTTGCTTTCAGACTTCAGGCAAAATGAATCGTGTTCCTGGAATGTTTCACCTTAGCCCTGGCTGCTAGTAAAGCTCAAATCCAATTATCTGGACCGGGTCAAAAGATTTGTAACATACATTTTACATACTAATTTGATCTTGGGATCATTTTACCTTATTTCTAGTCTCATTTTGTATATCTTTACTGTCCTGACTTAAATTCCATTAGAATAATGTATGAACATTAAGAAATAAATTTACCCACCCCACCCCTACGGAACTTTTTGATTTTAGGACTCTAATCTTAGTTGGTGAGCATCCAGAAATGTAATTATTTAAGTTTGGGGTGATCTTCGGGTGACCTATGTTATTGTGCTTGAGACCGGCCACAACTTTGTGTCTTATTTCCTTCAGTTATTCGGTGGACAACATTTCTGCCCCATAACATGACTGCGAGACAAATCCACATGAGGAGTTTAGCATACCGCCTGGTCAACAGTAAGTACTCAGTAAATATTTGCTCTAATATTTAACATTTCATAGCTGATAAGCTTTTGTATTTTAACAAGTCCTCCCATGAACTTAATTTAGAGAACAAATATCTAAAAGCAGAGATTGACTTATTTCATTTCAGACTCCACTAGCACAGAGGCAGCCACTTTTTTTTTTTTAATAACAAGAAAAATTTTAAATCCACAGAAGTCTAGAGGTGAAGATAAAGTAAAGTAAAGATAGTAAATTCGGGGAACTTTTTCACAAATCCAGGCTGTGAAGAAAGGGGAAAGCTAGGGCAAATTTAGTATTAAAGAGAATTTTATTTTTATGTATTGTTTTTGTTTGTCTATGTGTTGTTTAATACGTATCTCTGTGATTTTTCTAAGATAAGTGAAACCTGACTATACAAGATGGGCACAGAGGGTGATGATAAGTATAAATAAACATTACATCTTATGAGCTTAAAAATGTAAGGAAAATAAAACATTATGGCCTAAAAGAACAATGGATGATGGCAAAGAAAAAATGCTGTTTAGGAAATTGAGTTCTACTTTATAAATCTGTCGTTCAGAATCTTTTTTCTTAAAAAGAAGAAAAAAAAGTCTTTAAGGCTGAGTGTTGTGGCCTGTGATCAGGAAGATCACAAGCTCAAGCCCAGCTTGGCCTATTTAGTGACTTAGCAAGACCTTGTTTCAAAATAAAAATAAAAAACAACGGGGGATATAGCTCAGTGTGAAGGCCCTGGGTTCAATTCCCAGTACTATGAAAAAAGAAAAAAAAAGTCTTTAATAAGTAAAACTATATAAATGTCGTCAATATAAATGTCTTTGTTTTTATATGCATATGGATAACTTTTAATATGCACAATAGAAACAGACCTAAAAAGCTGCTTCTAGTGAACAGGACCAGCTTTCCCACTGATTTACACCATAAAATTACACATGTTCTTCTCTGTGTTCGATCCAGGCTGGAGGTAGAAAGGGAGGTTGCCTCCAGATAGAGAAATTAGTTATAAATATAATACCCGGGAAGCCCAACAGATTTAATTTTATCTTAGGAAAGACGAAGCAGATTCACACTGTATATGCAAGTCAGTCTGAATACACATATTGAATTTATGTCTTAATTTATAATTTGTAGTCCAAACATTTTACCTATTGCATTTATTCAGCATGAGGGAGACTGGCCAAAAAAGAGAACTATGCTGATTAGTTTATCTGTTTAGAAGTGCAAAATGTGTTATGAAGCCCGTACAGAGGGAATTCAATGATCCAAAACTAAGTCCTATATTGTAAATCAGAGCTTTGTTTAGACGGATTTAAATAAGGTATTGTTCATTTATTTTATAAAGAGAAACTTTCCAGTGCCCTGAGCATAGTTTTGTTTCACTTTGTGTGCATAGTCTATTATGTTCATATATTTTAATGACATATTCTCATCTAGTGGAAGTACATGTATAAATTTCTTGTATACAGCATTAGTCAGAAGGCTTCCATAAAAGCTTATTTAAGAAATAAAAAGAATAATAACGCCTTTCAAGATTGTAACACACCATTTGTATTATTTGTGCTTCAATTTCTGCTTCCTTGTCACTGTTAAGGCAAAAATACAACTATTAAGATGCAAATTGGAGCAAAATGTTTTCCTTTAAAACAAAACAATTTATTTTTTAGAGATTGTGGCTTTTTAAAGGTCATTTTGGTGAACTGAGTAATGACATTTATCTTTTAAATAAAATGTAAAAATTAAAGTGTCATGTAAACTTTGGTTTACTTTCATGGACAATTTTGATTTATAAAATTTGGGCATAATTTCTTTCTTTCTTTTTTTTTTTTTTTTGTGGAGCCGGGGATTGAACTCAGGCCCTTAATCACTGAGCCAAATCCCCAGCCCCACATAATTTCTTTCTTTAGAATCTAATTTTTAAGAATGTACAGTATTTGTAGCTGAGAGAAAATGAACACATATATAATGTATTATATTTTAACACTGAAATTCTCAACTTTACATGCTAGTCATTTGCTTAATTCTCCTTTAAATACTTCTGGTATATATTTGAAACTTCGAATGGTGAATCATAAAAAAAAGTTTTAAATCTTATAACTACATCAAAGAGAAGAGACGCTAAAACCAAAATAACTTTTACCTTTAGGTTACACGATACATGTCTTTGGCAGTTTCTTCGTCATTGAGGCTTTAGGAAGATATCTAGATATAAACCATAACAATACTCATAGTAAGGAAGTGATAAGCTAAAACAAGTTTTATTTACCTCATGCATTCTAGTGGAATGTCAAGATCTTCATAAATTAAATGGTTTAAAACACAACCTGTATAAACTCTGGTCATAGTACTTTCATCAAATATGTTTACTCCTTCACTCATTTCATTGACTCAGCAAGTATTGAATTAAACGCCAAAGGGATAAAAATGGAAAGATCTTGTCTCTTTCCTCCCTTGTAGCAGGGACCCAGCCAACAGTAGTCACAACACAAACGAGCAGCCATTACCCAGCAGGAGTCAGTTGTAGAAGACTCCGCCCTGCGGCCAGGAGGAGCACCCAAGCCTTCCTAGAGGGTGCAAGGGCATCGCTGAGGGAGAGGTAGAAGAGAACTTTATAGTTACCTTCCTTCCAGAAGTCAAGAGGACAGAAAAGATAAAGGAAAATATTTCAGGCAGGAGACCAGTAGGTGAGAAGGCAGAAGCCTTGAGAAGCACAGTATATTCAAGGACGGGTAGGGATCAGTTATGTGCAGATGGACCTCTTTGTAGAGGCCTCCCCTGAAGTGGTAATGTGGCTGCACCTGCAGGAGCAGGGGCCGAGGGGCAGAAGAAGGGAGGATAATTCCAGAGTTGCCCCTATGAAGTGTGAGATATCGGGGAACCAGCTGAACACCTAACAATCAGAGCGTTCTGAGCTGAACAGATTTCAGGGGAGGTTTGAACCAAGGATATAAATGAAATTTCCTAGTAGGATCAGAAATAGGTGTTTATGAAACACTAATTTTGGTAGGCAATACAATAATCTAAATTGACTTTTTAAGAATGACTTCATTTACAGAAGCATACCACATATTCTCGTGGCAATTAAAATTGAACTTAGAGATCCTTAAGTGTTTTATTGGCAGTCCTATCTAATAATAGCTAATAATGATAATAACATCTTCATGCAAATCAACAGACTCCTGGACTGAGAAATTAGGTAGAACTTTAAAAATTAGACTAAATAAGAGCAGAATTTTCATATTAACTGAACACATGATATGTGGAATAGTAATCACTACTGAAATTGTCATTCCTATGAGACTGGTAAACATGAGAAGGACTATGAGGATGTTCACCGACATGCAGTTTTAGAGAACAATATTTAGACCTGCCTTCTGGGCCATGATAGTCTGCCTGGCTAGGGGCAGACTAATCCGCTTGAAGGAAATCAATAAAATCTCTGGTGATAAAATAAAACTGAAATGATTATCAAGTAGGACGTGAACCCTCGAGCTCTTGAATTAGACCTTATAGCCGTAGGAATGGAGAAATAGGTCAGTATGATAGCCAGAGGCAAAG
The DNA here is from genome assembly GCA_004026905.1 of Hystrix cristata. NCBI lineage: Eukaryota > Metazoa > Chordata > Mammalia > Rodentia > Hystricidae > Hystrix > Hystrix cristata. Next base: position 7,439 of record PVJO010012117.1, on the reverse strand, counting down.
CGCCAAGGAAAACAGTTTCACCAGACCACAGCCTACAGTGAGGGGCCTGAAAGAGCCACACTACACCCAGAGTGGGTAAACAGAGTCCAGAGTATGACAGTTCCACACAGCCATTGAGTGATTTTCTAGCAATCCTCTGATTCAACTAATCTACAACACACCCCTCCAAGGTTTTTTCTAAATCGGTAATTCATTTTTTAAAATTTTATTGTAATGGTACATTCTAGATATACATAGTGATAACATTTGTCGTAGGGGATTTGTACCTGTACATGATATATCTTGGTGCTTCTTTTTTCCCCATTCCCCTCCCCTCCCTTCATCCCCTCCTCCCTCCTGATTTACAAAAGCTTGTTTCCATTTTTTCCTTCTATTCCTTACTTCTCTTGTCCCTCTGTTCCTTTCCCTCTCCCTCCTCCTTTGTTCCCCTTCCCATTTGAACAATTTCTTCCCTTTCCCAATATATTACAGTTTAGTCTTTATTTACACTTCCAGTTTCTCACACCAGAGAAACAATGCGGTATTTAAACATGTGTGTCGAATTTATTTCACTTAAGAGTATGGTCTCAAAATGCATCTGTTTACCTAGAAATAGCTCAAGCTTATCATTCTTTATGGCACAGTAGGACTTGATTGTATAAAAACAGCCCAAATGCCCATCAACCGATGAATGGATAAAGAGAATGTGGTTTTTAATTCATGACTTGAAACTCAGCTCAACTTGGTCTCCTTCTCAGTTTGAAAAGATTCCTACTGACCACGTGCTGTTCACTTCCACTGTTTCCAACCTTCACCCTCCTGAAGTATGTACTGAAGTAAACGTCCGCAAGCCGCATTTCGCCCCAACTATGCCACCCTTGGAAGCAATTCTATACTCTTACAAGGTAGTTAAAGACTGAACTAATAGGCAATATAGAAATCCTCTGAAAATACCTGAGCAATAAAAAGACAGCATACTAACTTTACTCTTATATAAATTAGATGGTATTAATAGCTATTAATAATTAGATAACAGTGACATACACATCTATCATATTTTTAAAAGTAGAAATAATAGCATCATAACATTTAATTTCTCACAGCAGACACAGAAGCTCAAAAGCCCTATACAAATAAAATTCAACTGCTCCCCACATTTGCAATGAATATTAATTGGGCTTAAGTTATCTGCTAAAAGCTTCAAAGAGAAATGCCCTTGGAACAAAGTAGGTTCAAAATAGATACCTGGTAAGTTACAGGTAAATTACAACACTATCATTGTAAACGTATTCGCTAATACTCAATTTCGCATCTTTCCCTGTCTCTTCTGGACTGAGTGCACAGCTTTGCAGGAGTTGAAAAGAGTTTGCCAGGACATTGGTGGACTGGGCTCATAGTGGGTTAGGCCATCATGAAGTCCCAGTAGGTCCAGAGAACACAGAGCTGGAGATCATGGGAGGGATGATCACGTTTCTTTTTCTACTTTCCTCCCTCTTAACTATATAGCAAAGCAAACTTCTGCCATGGTCTTTTTTTCACAACTGTGCCATATCTGCTGACACCCTACACAGTTTAGCCCTGGAAATCACACGTCTCCCTTGACTTGAGAGGTCCTCTCACCTGAGATGCAGCCGGTCAAAGTCATTCCTTTCTGACAGCAGCTGCGGGCTCACAAGTATCCACAGACAACAGAAGTGAGGTTGAAAGCGAATTTTGGCGCCCTGAAATTCACATAATGAACCGCTTTCCCTACAAATCCCACACTGCCTCAAAGTGGTCTTGCTTACAGAAGTCTCCACTTCCTAGGATTTCCTAAATTTCTTCCCATTCAATATCCTAAGAGCTTCAGTCTGCCTTCAGTTGCTCCACCCCAGGAAAGAAGAGCGATCGCTTTGATCTGCTGAAGCTGGCCATTAACCAGACCACGTTTCCTACGGGGCAGGGTCACACCCCGAGGGCTCACCTTTGTTTCTTGTTGTCTGCAGTAATCACATCTGTGCAGGTCCACAAGTTTTCTACATTAGTTTCCTAGTGCTGCTGTAACAAATTACCATAAATTTAGCAGCTTAAAACAATCTAAATGCATTGATAGAGTTCCATAGGTCAGAAAATTCACTGGACTAAAATCCATGTGTCAGCAGGGCTGCACTCTTTCTGGGGTGCTAAGGAGAATCTATTTCCCAGCCTTTTCCATCTTCTGAATGCCACCCACATTCCTTGGATCACCCTGACCTCTGTTTCCAAAATCCCATGTCCTGCTAGGACCTTCTTGCTTCCTTCTTACTAGGACTCTTGGGATGACATCGGGTGCACCTGGATGATCAAGGCCAATTTCCTTATCTCAAGAACCTTAACACAATCACATGTGCAAAGTCCTTTTTCCCACATAAAGTAAAGCAGCCCCAGCTTTGGAGGTCTAGGACACAGACACGGGAGGGCGCAGCATTCTTGCATGACGCCTCTCTCCTGGAAACAGTCTGGTAGCTTCATCCACATTAAAGCAAACGGTGTTCGTGCTCGCTTTGGCAGCACATATACTAAAGCAAACGGTGTTGGGGAGGGACCTGAAGGTGTGGTTACCCCTCCTTTCCTCTGCAAGCCCATCTGAGCTGTGGGGCTCAAATCTAGGTAAAAGTTGGAATAAAGAATCCCACTCTGGAAGAAGCCTGAAGCATATATCCTACTGTCAATTTGACAAAGGTCTACACTGAGGATTTATACAGACAATCCGGCTTAGTTAAGTTTGGTTTACTGATCAGACCCTAGAAAATGAGATGGGTAGATGATGCCCCGCCCCCTAAATTCATTGTGCTCACTCCAGAGATACATGATGAAACACCTGGAGATTCTTTTGTGATGGAATTTGTTTCTTAAATATCACTTCTGTAATTCACATTTTGAGAAGGTGAACACTTCAAAATCGAGTTACACCAGTGTAAATCTTTTATTTGAGCAAAAGTTCAACACAATTTGAACTGTCTGCAAATTATAATTAATGTTCCAAAAATACTTTCATCTCTGGACACTAAAATACAGCAAAATCATAGTACCCAATATTTCTGAACTTCACATCAGCACAGAACAAAAAGCTTCATGAATCTTGATCAATGAAGCTACTTTATCCACTCGCACTAGATTAACGAGTATGTACTCTATTGTTCAAATTGCCAAATTTCTTGAGCCAATACATCTTCATTAGCTATAAATACTTACCTTCTTGACATTCATAACTGAATATTTAAATCAATATCAGATGCAGAAATGCCCTTGGTGACATCAAAACAACTTTGCTAGACAGCATAACACCTGTCAGAGAAGGAGTTTCATCTTCTGTATGAATGAGAACAGCAATACTTGATTAGAACACACCAAACGATTAATGGAGATTTTTACATAATAGGATGGCAAAGCCAGATATTGCACTGGCCAGAATTATTATGCTGGTCAAGGACTCCTTGGCCCAGAGAAAGTGTCACCTGCATATGGCCCCACCCGCTGTACCACTTTACTTCTTTAATCCCCCATCCATCCATTCTTCCGGTCACGAATTTATTCACTCATTCATTCACTCACCCTGCATCTACTGTGTACCCAGCTCTGGGAATGTGAGAGTAACACCATTCCTGCCGTAAATCTGCCCACTCTGGAGCACGGTGAGCCACATGGCTTCTTCATGACCTTCAGTGAGCTCCTTAATCTCCCTGTGTTTCATATCTTAGCGTATGAAACAGAGATAATGCTAACACTTAAGGCATAGAAGGACGACACAGACACAGTTAAAAAAAAAAAAGCATTGAATGCCATAATGAATGTCCTATATGTGTATAAATAAATAACTTGATCATTTCATAGAAAAGTTAATATTTGGGCCAGGCTTTGAAAAATAGTCAAACATTTATCCATTAGTAAAGAAGGAAAGAGGAAAGTCATTCCAGGTAGAAGGTAGTATCTTTTCCTTTTTTTTTTTTTTGGTGGGGAAAGAGTGCCAGGGACGGAACTCAGGGCATAACACACATGCTGAGCCTGTGCTTACCACCCAGCTTCACCCCCAGCAAAATGTTTTTTTCCTTTGAGAATTTTTCCCCATTACTACTGCAGCCAGATACCAGAGAGGAGGTATCAAGGGTCACACGGCCCCAGGGTGGCAGAGCAACATCTGGTCAAAACATCTGGAAGGTAAGCCAGGGTAACTGAAAACGGGGGACACCTCAGGAGCTTAGGAAAAAGCCAATAATACATCTGCATCCAGACTAACCCGACCGTCCAGAGGAGGATCCACAACTGCCCTTTTCCCCTAATTTAGGCATCTCCCATTTCCTCCTGGAATGCTCACCAGTGCCTGAAAGGTGACAACCAGAGCAAATCGCTAGTCTGCCCTTTCTCCTCGCCCATCTCAGCTTCCACAGACTTGGACCTGGGTTCTCCACCTCTGGCCTGGCCCTGTTTAACCTGCTTTCTCTAAAATACCAAGCGTCATCTTCCTAAAACATAAACCTTTCTCATTATCCCCTTCCTCAAACTCCTCACACACTACTTAGAATAAATCTACACTCCTGGCCAAGCCACAGGACTACCTACCCAACTCTTCCCCACTGTCACTGTCCTCTTGGCACTTGGTGTGATCCGACTAGAACGGCCCTCGGCCTGGCCATCTCAAAGACTTTCCTCCACCTGAAGCCTTCCCCACTCGCTTCTTATCCTGCACAGCTCGGCTGGCGGAGGAGAGGAGCCAGTGGTAAGCGCGTCCGGAAGGGAGGTGGCAAGTTGGGCTCCATTTCTGGGTCTGTTCCTTCAGGCCGCATGACTGGGAAGTCACCCGTCATTTCTGAGCCTTGGGGTGTCGCTTGTAAAATGAGCGGACTGGACCGTCTAGTCTTCTAGTCTTCCTGGTCCCTATCCTTCCTTTTTTACTGCTTTTAACACTATTTCCTTATTTTTCTTTTTTGACTACTTTCACCGTGGGTATTTGGTACATGGACATGACACATCTTAATTCCCCTCCCCACATTTCTGTACTTCTCAGTCTCCTTCCCATTTGCAAAAGATCTATCTTCCTGTTTCCTTTTACCTATCTTTTATTTTGTTCTTTAATCTATTTATACTTTGGGTTTCTCATATAAGACAAATCATATGGTATTTAAATTTCTGTGTCTAATTTACTTCACTTAACATTATGGTTTCAAGGTGCTCACCTTATCCTACAAATGACTCACATTTCACCTTCTTAGTAGCACAGTAGTATCCAATTGTGCATAAATACCATGTTTTCTTATCCATTTGTCTACACAGAGACATACAGGCTGCTTCCAAGATTTAGCTATCGTGACTTGTGCTGCTATACACATGTGCAACCACTAAGGAAATCAGTATGGAGATTCCTCCAAAAGCTAAAATTAGAAATTCCACCCAACTCAGCTGTTTTACGAGGTATCTTCTTCCTTGCTTTTCTAACTGGCTTCTCTCTCTAGGATCAGACTAAAAAACATTTTTTAATCCTGCATTCTATCCCATTTCTCCTCTTGCCTTTTGTAGATGAAGATGCCGGCCTTTGAGCACACATCCAGGTCCCAAGTCTTTTCTCAGGCTTTTCTTTTCTGTCTCTTTCCCACAGTTGCCCCTTTCCTCTTACTCATTACATGCTCCTTCTGCACCAACCCTCTATCATTTCTTTCCAAAGGGTAACTTCTTGTTCCCTCCACCACGACAACAGACCAAATCCCCTGAACACACATCATACAGGTTATAGCTGTAATTTCAAATGTAATTTGTAGTTATTATGGTAATCTGTCTACCCTTCAAACTATATAGTCTAATGGGACAAGAACCATGGCCATTCAAACTTGACATTAATAAACTTACTTCTTACTAGATTGTAGGTGATCAATAAAACATTGTGAATAAATACAGGAAAAAGAACAGAATGTATCGTTTATATAGGACATGTCCAACAACAGTCCCTCAGCCTTGTGCCCATGTAGCAAAAGAAGAATCCTTTGGCTTATGTAAAAACTATTTGGAGTTTCTACCTCGGTTCCATAGTGCTACACTCAGTATCAGTCCTTGATGCTGTCCTCTCACCTCCCCTTATAACTGTGTTAGTCCTTAACATGGCTAAAATATCAGTGTTATAAATGAAGAATAAATACCTATATCAGACAGACACAGCACAAGAAAATTAAAATTGTAGACCAAATCCATTCTGAATATAAACACAACAGTCTTGAGTAAATACTAGCAAACCAGATCCAGGAACATATAAATAATTATATATCACATCCAAGAATGCAAGGATGGTTTAACATATTAAAATCAATTAATGCAATACACCGTATTAATAGAATGAAAACAAAAAACATATGATCATCTTAATAGTCACAGAAAATGCATTTCGCAAAATCCAATACCATTTCATGATTAAAAAAAAAAATTCAACAACCTAGGAAGAGAAAAAGAAATATCCTCAACCTTACTGACAAAGGTCATCCTCAAAGACCCACAGCTAACATACTTAATGGAAAAGATCAGGGCTTTTTCTCCCTAGAATCAGGAACAAGACAAGGGTGTCCTTTCTTGCCATTCCTATTTCACATTATACTGCAGCTGTAGCTAGGGCAATTGTGTTAAAAAAGAGAAAGAATAAGAAAAGGACGAAAAATGGAAGGAGGAGCATTCCAGAATGGAAAGAAAAAAAGAAAACTATATTTGTAGATGAAATGATCTCATAAAGAGAAAATCCTTTAAAAGCTCCCCAAAAAGCTATTCAAACTAATGAAATTGTCCAGCCAGTTTTCAGAGAATAAAACCAACATACAAAAATAATTGTAGTTCTATATATTAGCAATAAACAATTTAAAAATAAAGATGAGAAAACAATTCTATTACAATAGCATCAAAAAGAATAAAATATTTAAGAATAACAAAAGAAATGCAGAACTCATTTTTTTTTACATTAAGAGAAGACAATTTACTTATAAGACAATTTATTGAAAAGTGGTGAAATGGGGAAAGGGAGACGAGATAGCTACTCCATGAGTAGAGAGCATTCAAAAGCGAAATACTCATGGGCCCTTCGGTCTAGCCCCTTTTTACTGAGGTTCTTTCCTTGGGTGGGCCCTTGGAATCTGATTGGCTCTTGGGCCTGTCACCTCTGCCTCGATTTCCCTCAGCCCTGTGACCTTTGTGTTTTGGCAGAGGACAAGATTATGGGCGGGTGGCTTAGGGACAGGTTATGTAGATGTAAGAATCAAAAGGGGGAGTTTGTTATCTTTATGTTAATCAGATTACCTGGGGCCTTCCTGGAACCAGTCTCTTTGCCCTTGTCTCCTTAACTGTTGGAATGTAGCTGCCTTTATGTTTCTAACTATTTGATTATAGCTGTTGGCTTTTAGAGTCTGGCTATAGAGGTCAAAATTGTGTATTAATTTTTTATAATGTATCTTTTGTATCTTTTCCCTACCTAT
>PVJO010012116.1:0-56959 GCA_004026905.1 Hystrix cristata | reverse complement strand
GTGCCTGACTACATACAACAAATATTGATGGACATCAAAAATCAAATAAGCACCAATACGATTGTAATGGGGGACTTCAATACCCCGCTGTCACAAATAGACAGATGACAAAAAATCAACAGGGAAATATCAGAACTAAACCAAATTCTTGAACAAATGGACCTAGAGAGGTATACAGAGTATTCCACTCCACGACATCAGAATACACATTCTTCTCAGCTGCACATGGGACTTTCTCCAAAACAGACCACATAATAGCTCATAGGACATGCTTGAGTAAATGCAAAGGAATCGAAATTATCCCATGCATACTATCAGACCATAGTGCATTGAAACTGGAAATAAACAGCAAAAGGAACCACAAAAATTCCATAAACACATGGAAATTAAATACCACGCTCCTGAACAATCAGTGGGTCACAGATGAAATTAAAGAAGAAATTAGACAGTTTCGACAATTGAACGATAATGCCAATACTACCTACTGAAATTTGTGGGACACAAGGAAAGCAGTTCTAAGAGGGAAATTTATGCCATTGAATGCCCATATCAGAAAAACAGAGCGAGCTCAAATAAACAACCTAACGTTGAACCTCAAGCTTCTAGAAAAAGAAGAGCAACTCAAACCCAAAGCTTGTACAAGGGAGAACATTATAAAGATCACAGCTGAAATTAATGCAATCGAAACTAAGAAAACAATACAAAGAATCAATGAATCAAAGAGTTGGTTCTTTGAAAAATTAAATAAAATTGGCAAACTTAGCTAAATTTATAAAAAAAAAAAAGGAAAGAATAGACTCAAATTCACACAATTAGGAATGAAAAGGGTGAAATTACAACAGATCCTGCAGAAATCCAGAAGATCATCAATATCTCCTTCGAGAACCTGTATTCTAATAAAATCAGAAATACAGAAAAATAGACAGATCCCTAGATACATATGAATTACCAAAACTGGATCAACAAGGTATAAAAACTCGAAATAACCCAATATCAGTCACTGAAATTGAAGAATTAAAAACCTACCAACAAAGAAAAGCCCAGGTCCTGACGGATTCACTGCTGAATTCTACAAGAAATATAGAGAAGATTTAATGCCACTAATCCTCAAACTCTTTAATGAAATTGAAACAGAAGCAATACTCCCAAATTCATTCCTGGAAGCAAGCATTACCCCAATATCAAAGCCAGAGAAGGATCCAATGGAAAAAAAAGAGAATTACAGGCCAATCTCATTAATGAACATAGATGCAGAAATCCTCAAACTGGCAAACAGAATGCAGCAAATCATCAACAAGATTATACACTATGATCAAGTAGGATTCATTCCAGGGATGCACCGATGGTTCAACATACGCAAATCAATAAATGTGATATACCATATAAACAGAGCCAAGGACAAAAACCATATGATCATCTCAATAGATGCAGAAAAAGTATTTGACAAGGTCCAACACCCATTCATGATAAAAGCCCTGCAGAAAATTGGAATAGACGGTCTTTATCTCAATCTGATCAAGGCCATCTATGACAAACCAACGGCCGACATCATACTAAATGGTCAAAAACTAAAAGCTTTCACTCTAAAATCTGGAACAAGACAAGGATGTCCGCTCTCACCACTCTTTTTCAAGATAGTTCTGGAAACATTAGCCAGAGCAATTAGACAAGGGAAAGAAATAAAAGGAATAAGCATAGGAAAAGAAGACGTGAAATTATCATTATTTGCAGATGACATGATACTCTATATAGAGGACCCCGAAAACTCCACCAAAAGACTTCTAGATGTAATAACCAAATTCAGCAGCATAGCTGGATACAAAGTCAACACTCAGAAATCAATAGCATTCCTGTACACAAATAACAGACTCACTGAGAGACAAATTCGGGAAACAACACCTTTCACAATAGCATCCAAAAAAATGAAGCACCTAGGAATCAATCTAATGAAGGAAGTAAAAGATCTATACATTGAAAACTACAGTACTTTGCAAAAGGAGATTGAAGAAGGTATCAGAAAATGGAAAGATATTCCTTGCTCTTGGGTAGGAAGAACCAATATAGTGAAAATGGCCATACTCTCAAAACTGCTATACTGATTTAATGCAATCCCAATTAAAATACCTCACAGAATTAGAGAAAACAATCCTAAAATTCATTAGCAACCAAAAGAAACCTAGAATAGCAAACGCAATTCTAGTCAACAAAAGCAAAGCAGGGGCCATCACAATCCCTGACCTGAAACTTTATTACAAAGCGTAATAAAAACAGGATAGTACTGCCACAAAAACAGACCCCAGGACCAAAGGAACAGATTAGAAGATGTAGAAACATGTCTGAACACTCTCAGTCACCTTATCTTTGACAAAGGGACCAAACAACCTCACTGGAAGAATGATAGCCTCTTTAATAAATGGTGCTGCATAAACTAGCTCTCCACATGCCAAAGGTTAAAACTAGACCCGTATCTTTCCCCAGGCACTAAGCTAAAATCAAAGTGGATCAACGATCTAAATATTAAAACAGAAACACTAAATCTGTTGGAAGACAGAATACGTAGGACTCTAGAAGACACAGATGTAGGCAAAGACTTTATGAAGAAATCCCCAATAGCCCAGGAAATATCACAAAGAATCAACAACTGGGATCTCATTTTATTAAAAAGCTTTTGTACAGCAAAAGAAACCACCAACAGAGCACAGAGACATCCCCCAGAGTGGGAACAATTTTTACCGGCTATTCGTCCAACAAAGGACTAACATCTCAAATATATAAAGAACTCAAAAAAATCAGACCCCCCCCAAATTTAAAGACCCAATCCAAAAGTGGCCAACTGAAATGAATAAACACTTCTGAGATGAAGAAGTAGAAACACCAAATACACATATGAAAAAATGTTCAACATCACTGGTCATTTGAGAGAAGCAAATTAAAACAACCCTGAGATCCCATCTCACTCCAGAAAGAATGGCTATTATCAACACATCAGCCAATAACAAATGCTGGAGGGGCTGTGGAGAAAAAGGAACACTTCTCCACTGTTGGTGGGAGTGTAGACTGGTGCAACCAATATGGAAATCAGTGTGGAGATTCCTCAGAGAACTAGGGCTAGAGGTTCCATTTGACCCAGTTATTCCCCTTCTTGTCATCTTCCCAAAACAATTAAAAGCATTAAGCCACAGCAATACATGCACACTCATTTTTATAGCAGCACATCAACCAAGGAATGGATAAAGAAAATGCAGTTTTTTTTATACAATGGAGTACTACTCTGCCATAAAAAAATGTAAGCTTGAGATATTTCTAGGTAAATGGATGCATTTTGAGACCATACTCTTAAGTGAAACAAATCGGACACACATGTTTAAATACCACATTGTTTCTCTGGTGTGAGAAACTGAAAGTGTAAATAAAGACTAAAATGTATTATGCTGGGAAAGAGAAGAAAGTGTTCAAATGGGAAAGGGAACAACAGAGGAGGAGGGCCAAAGGAACAGAGGACAAGAGAAATAAGAAATGGAAAGAAAAAATGGAAACAAAGCTTTTGTAGATAAGGAGGGAGGAGGGGGTAAATGGGAAAAAAAAGAAGCAACAAGATATATCATGTACAGATACAAATCCCCTCTGATGAATGTTATCACTATGTACATCTAAAATGTACCATTAAAATAAAATTTAAAAAGAAAAAGTCCCATCCCACCACCACTACCTCAATTTCATTTCCCTCCCTGGAGATAAACCCTATAATCAATCTCACATGCACATTTTAGCATACACTTATAGGATGTTTTTGTACCCACAAATATAAAACTATATGTGATATGTTTTCCATAAATTGTATCATGACATATATACTGGTTTCATCTATTTTAGAAGTGCCTGCGGGGCGTGGTGGCACACGCTTATAATCCTAGCACTCAGGAGGCTGAGGCAGGAGTTCAAGGTCAGCCTGGGCTACACAGTGAGTTCAAGGACAGCCAGAACAACATAGTGAGACTCTGTCTCAAAAAAAAAAAAAAAAAAAAAAAAAAGAACAAGAAGAAGAAGAGAAAGACGAAGAGGAAGAAGGAGGGAGAAGAAAGAAGGAGGAAGAGGAGAAGGAAGGAGAAGGAGAAGGAGGAGAAGGAAGAGAAGAAAAGAAGAAGAGGAAGAAGAAGAAGAGGAGGAAGAAGTTGTTCTTCAATGGCAATATACACAAATCCGTTTCAATCCTTTTCTTTTTTGGTGCTAGGATTGAACCCAAGGCCTTGCATATGCTAGACACGTGTTCTACCACTGAGCTACACCCAGTTCTTTCATTCCTTCTAGCTGCTGTGTGATTAAAACTACTGCAGAGACTGTGGTGTCACTGTTTAATCACTCCCTTACTGTTTACACGTTCTATCACAATAATAGCACTGCAGTAACGAACCTTCTTGTATGGAAAACCTTTGGCACATGTCCAAATCTTTCTCTGGAACAAACAACTGTAAGTAGAACCGCTATAAACTGTAACCGCTTCAGCAAAAAATATCATTCCCCAAGGCCCCACCCATCATAAATGTGAGTGCCTAATTCCTCAATCTTTACCACCACTGGATATAATTGGTTTTCCAATAAATCCAGTGGGCAAAAACAGTATTTCACTGTTTTAATTTTTATTCCATTGAGTACTAGTGAGGCTGAGTGATAATTTTGAAATATATTATTTCCTTTATAATTGCTTACAGTTTATTCTACTATTTTGATAGCTTTGTTTTTTCCATCCTGATTTAAATTTCCATTAAAAATCTATATTAAATCCTTGATTATCTTCAACTTTAGAAATCCCTATTCTCTCCCATTCATCCATTATTATGCTAGAAATTATTTTAACTAGTAAAACCTAAATGTGTAATCAGTATCTGACAGGACAATATTGGGTATTTTATACATTTTCTTTTCCAGATGAACTTCGGATTCAGATTTAATCAGTATTCTTCTTCTGTCATTTAATAAAGTTTTACAGTTTGATTCATGTAAATCTTACATAGTTCTTGTTGTATTTCTAAGTTTTTTATTTGTTTTTGCTTTGGGCTGAGTAAACATATTTAACTCCTAGCTGATGTGCCTTCACCACCTTGTCGTTTACTACCTTTAACCATAATGCAAATAAAACCATCCTTTTATATATTCTCTAAATTTTATTCAATCATCTCTAAAGTGTGGTAGGTTACCCTGTTCCTTTGCTCTATACTTTGCAATTAACTTGCTCTAGAAACAGACAGTGGAATGACCCATGAGAACACTACCATGCTTTCTTATCTATGGAGCATGACTGGTAGATCTACACATTTAAAGAAACTCCAGTGCCAAACCTCTTTTGTACAAGGCTCACCTTGTCTCAACGAAAGCAGCAATGTTTTTGGCTACCTCATATACAAATGTTCTACATACAATTGCATTTGAAAGCAAACTCCACTGATGAAAAAAAAAAGAAGAAGAAGAATGGTTTTAAAAATCACCATGTGGTGGTAGGAAACTGGAGACAACAGACAGGAACAAATTCAAGCATGCTCACTAAGGAAGCTGATAGCTGGGCCTGAAAAATTCCTGGGGTCCATTTCCTTGTAAAGGTGTGTGACTGACAACCCACTATGCTTCCTTGGCCTGCCAAAGTGAGCTTCATCCTCCACCACTTGCTTTCTTAGTTGCCACATGCTAAAATCCACCTTCCTTCAGCTATAAAGATCTTCAGTGTTCTAAAGCTTCATCGGAGTCCAGTTTTCTGTCCAGAGCCTAGAAAAAGTTTGAGGTAACTAATGATATTTAGAGACGACCAGCTAAGGACTATGAAGTCTATACTCTCCCTCAGGACTTTCAAGATCTATCTTCAGATGGGATTCGCTGACCAGATGGATAAATGTTTGGACCTTACCAATTCTGCTCTGAGAGAAATTATTTTCACCCAAATAAATAATACACTCTGGTTTTGATTGTAGGACATGCCAAGAAAGATTTGTGAATGAATGAATCAATACATAAGCAATCAAATTTAAAGAGAATCAACTTTCCAAAATAAGAATCTAGTTTTGTTATCAGAGGTAGCTTTTACTTAAAACTCTATTAGAAAAAGAACTAATAATCTTAGCTTCTTCTCAGCCAAAAAATAGTATAGTAAGACTACCTCAGCATTGGTTAAAAGTTTAAGCCAAGTATTATAAAATATGCATCCAATATAGAAGTTCTTCTCAAATCAAGCATTATTTCTATCTTTAACAATAATGTTCACTACAAAGCCCTTGCTTTTGCCTGAAAAAGTGATTTCATCACGTCACACATTATTTAATAATCGGAATTTTGTAAGAGCAAATGTACTAGAAATTTCAGAACAGATTTACTTTACAATTTAGACCTTTACATCAAACAACTGCATTTTTAATCTCAAATGAAAAAATAAGCATGTGATAGGTTGGTTACGAGACCATCCATTTCTCTTGCTATAGAAATAAGCCAGATGGGGAGGAGAAAGAAAGAAAGAAGCAAGTCTATTCAATAATATAAAACATTATCTTTAGGAATGCTGTACACAACCTATGTTTAAATGGAATTTCTATTTTAGTATTCTAGTATCTTTAAAATAGTAGAACCACAGGCACAAGGCTTATTTCTCTTATGCCTGTGGGTGAGAGAGGCTTCACTCTCCGAGTTCTCCCAGTAGGTGGCACCATGTAAAGAGCTGAGGATCTTTGTACTTCTGGGCTCTCTTACAACAGCCCGTTTGGTGGGGGTGGGGGAGGGAAGTATTATTGTTTTTGTGCAGCTCTCTGGGCACTAGACCAAGACTAGGAGAATATTTTTGGTTTGTGATTGTGCAGAGTCCTTCAGGTTAGTTTCTGAGGATAATGTGTAAGTTTTTAACACTGCATTATGTTAGCATTAACTTTCACCAGCTATGAAAAAAGACTTTTTTCTGTACAGCAATGCAAATGGTTTATAAGAACTATTTTGTACTTTCCGTTCAGCTTGAAGTGCCTATTATCTAACCATGTCTGATATACATTTGGTCCTGACATCTGTAGGTGGGCACAGAACCTTTCAGAGGAAGACGTAAATCCTTGATAGCTTCTGTCCCAGTGGTGCAAGAGTAAACCACCTTATGGCTGGATGAAAACACAGCACAAGGAACACATCGGTCAATAACCTGGGGAAAGGGTAAGATATTTGCCATGGAAAATAAATTAGTGGCTCCATTTAATTGTAATTTTTGCTTCAGTATCTGCCAAGGGATCTCTGGAACATACTAAATCCAAAATTCTGGCACATGGATGAAGAGTTGGATATTCATCCAGTTGTTATTAATCCCTGACTCTGAAGGATGACAGAAGCACACAAACACACTCTGTTCATTATCCTCCCTGCTTCCCTAACATTTTTAGATTCATAAAAAATGGCTGAGAAATCTCCAGCAGAAGAAACAGCAGATATTAAATGAGAGCCTCACTCTAGGTCCTCTACTGCCAAAATATCACAGAGCAAGAGCCACCAGATAGATAATTGACTTGCAAGACAAATTTATTCAAGTGTGCATAAGACATTTGTTTTCAAAGTTCATCAAAACTTGAAATTAGCTTAACTATGAGACACTGACAAAATGAAGTCAAACACAGTAGAATTTTTTTCTAAGATCTAAGGTTATACCAGGCTATACTGACCACAATTAAGTTCAGTATTGTTGGTTCAGCAAGTCTTTATGATGTTTTAGTCTGACTTCTCATTTGTAGATTAGGAAACTGAGACTCAGAGTGGCCAAACAATTTGCCCAAAGTTTCCCAGCTAATTAGTGGTTGACTGAAATAAAAATATGGGTTTTCTCTGGCATCTATGAAACACTGTCTATACCTGTTATGGTTTGGATCTGCAACGGCCCTCAAATCTTATGTGTTGAAGGTTTGGTCACCAGCATGTGATGTTATTGGGATGTGGGGCCTACTTGGAGGAAGTAGATCACTAAGGGTGTACCTTTGAAGAATACGTTTTGTCTCCACACAACCACCACCACCCCTTGACTTCCTGGACAACATAAGGTGAGAAGTTTTCTTCAGTCACGTCTTCCCATCATGATGTTCTGCCTCACCATGGGCCCAGAGCAACATGAGCATGGACTGAAACCTCTGAGACCGTGAGCCAAAATAAACCTTTTCCCCTTTAAATTGATTTCCTCTGGTATTCTGTCACAGTGACAGGAAAGCTAACACAACACCCAAAGTACAGCTGAACCCTGCCTCCCAATGTGGACCCCACTCCTTGCACAAATGCTAGCTATATTCCTATCACACTGAATTTATAATCATTTCCTCATCTCTCTAGACCACACTCCATATTTTATGCACCTCTTGATCCAGTGTACAACACCTACCACATACTACAATATAAAGTAATACTGCTAATAACAGTGTCTAACTGGGTTCTTGGTTCACACTAGCCCATACTATCTCTGGAACACATTATATACCTCTTTTGATCCCTATTATATCCTTTGAGGCAAGTACCATCTTTGCTTTTGTTTAAATTTGGAAACTGACACACAGAAAGACAGCATGCCCAGGAAATGGCAGAGCTCAGCCTCCTTCTCATGCCTATCTGACCATTCCATCAATCTTTGTTCAATGAGCAAATGAAGGAATGAGTCTAGTGTCAGGTACCATGCCCTTGTTCCTACTTTGGCTTTGCCATTTTGTAAATGTTGAGACAACAAAAGCAAAGCCACCAACTCCTTTCATTCCCACAGCATGAAGTGGAAGGTTATATATGTGGACAGAGTATGGCTGGGAGAGTCTGGCCTCTGGAAAATGCTGAGACAGTTGGATCATGTCCATGTTCTAAGATGCTTAATATATTAAATCACAAATATATGCTGAAACAGAGTTATGGAAACAATAGAATATTTTCAGTGTTCATTCTTGGTAATGTAGCCCTCTCTAGGTAGCTTGATTTGAGGATAATGTCAAAATGTAAATTTCAAGACTTCATAAATGTGAACCCAGGACCAATGGGCTGTGATAAGTCCATTAATCCTAAATCCACACATACCCCGATTTATTTGTGAAGTTGTTGAAACTGTTTGCTATTGTTGCAGGGTACCTAATAATTAATAATTCTATTAAATGGTTGTTTCAGTCAGCATATGTCACTGAAGAAATAAAAGAAAACATCTCTGTATCACATAAAGTCACTCTCTATCCCACACCCATTTGACAGACTAGAGATGCAAGTGGTTGGTTGGGGACAGAGACACATGAATATGCTCAACTTTCTTCTCCCCAGTTCCAGAAGACAGCACATGTGACTGAAATTAGAGAAATGGCGGTGCCATAGGCACACACTCAGTTTCCAGGGAGGCATCATTAAAGTCAGTACATGCAGAAGGGGGTTTAAGTACTTACAACTCCATGAAGAAAACTCCTTTAAGAGGCAACTGCTATATTGACTCTGCCACAGTTTGGATCTAGAATGTCCCGCAAAGTCCATACATTAAAGGCTTGGTGACTACCTTGGTACTGATGGAAGGTGGTAAAAACATTAAGAGGTGGGGACTAACAGAAGGTCTTTGGGTCATTGTTGGGAGCACGATTTTGAAGGGAATTTTGAGACTATTTCTCCCACTCTCTCTGCTTTTGCAGCTTTCTCCATCAGCCACCGTTATGTGCCATCTCACCCAAAAGCAAAAGGGACAACTGCTCATGGGCTGAAACCTCCAAAGCTGTGAGCCAAAATAAACATTTTCTCTTTTTATGTTTGCTACCTTAGGTATTTATTACAGTATTACAGAAAGCTGACTAACATAAACTTCCAGGTGAAGTTAGAATTATTCAGCAATTCCAGGGCTTACTCTGCAGGTCACTAATAAGTATTTGAATTATCTTTTCATAAAATATTATTTGAAAAAATAATAACTGCTCGCCCTTCAGTTTGAGTCACAACAGTTGGTATTGAACTAAGAATTGGAAATTTTAAGTATCATCTTAGTTGGAATTAAATTGAATGAACTGGTGTAAGTCTTTCATGATATTTTCTACTACAATTCCTCAGAAGTACAACCACAATAAAAAAGAGTTTGTGATTCATCAACCTTTGAACCATTTCTATCAAATAGCTGAAAGATGCAAGGAAGGAAAGAAGGCAGGGAGAGGAGAAACGGAGGGAGGGAGGGAAGGAAGGAAGGAAGGAGGGAAGGAAGGGGGAGGAGGGGAGGGAGGGAGGGAAATGAAGAAACTCTTATAGAACATATGCAAATATTGTCTTCATGAAACTCTTCTGGATTCATAATCTTGTCAGAACTTCTAGTGTTTTGTTTTGGGTTTTTTTGGTAGCTCAATAACAGCAACAAAAATGACATAGCCATACATAGCACTAAAAGTTATTTTTAAAAAATAAAAGCAAACAATGAGAAAATGACATACTGATCTCCTGCAAACAATTCAGGAACTCTTTCACTGAGAGATTCCTTCTCAGTCTCTCTCTTCTGTGGCTCCTGATTATAACACACACATTCCCTCCCCACTCCCCCAAGAAGACAGTGCCATGGAGGGTATACTTTAGGTCAGTGTGAGTCCAATGAAAATAGTCAACCACTTCCAAAACAGGCATGTGTAATTTGAAAGGCAGGAGCCACTTCCTGAGCCAAACAGAAATTGAATTACTGGCTCAGTTAACTCGATATTTCAGTCAGAAACTTAACAAGTGAAAAATTTTCATACTCAATATAAAAACCAGTATTTAAAGAATGCTGCATGCACGTTATTTGCCATCTATGCAAATATCTGTTAAGACTGTCTAGCAAATTTGTTCTATCTCTGATGTGTTGTGTCAAAAATTATAAAACATCACTAGTCAGCAACATTACACTGTCTCCATGAATCCTACTTTTCTTGACAGTCCATGGCACCATTTAAGTAGATTCTTCCAAAAGCAAATGTTTACAGTCTATTTGGAATAAAGTACATGTGTTACAAGAAACAATGGGAAACATGCTGAAGAACTAATGCCCCTCCTTTAGTCTGGTACATGTCAGTGTACTCACAAACTGAAACATACTTAATAACTCTTCTGCACATTAGCATACAGACAGGCCTCACTGCTTGCTGTTTCACACAAAGAAAGTCTGCGTTATTGTCCAGACATACAACCAAAAAGGCTATGTGCTCACTTAATCTTTGTTGAGTTAATCATATTTAGGCACACCATGGGAACCTGACACTGGATTTAAACATGTCCTCTGATGTATACTAATGACATGCTTAGTATACCTTTTTACGTAACTATAGTCTCACTAAATTATCCTCAAGTCAAAAGAAAAAGAACAAAAGCTGAGTCTGAATCCCAAAGCATATTCTCTGAGACTGTGCTCGCTGTGGCTCCTGACCATGTCCAGTTCGTATATGAAAGAGCGAACAGAGGGTCCAGGGCCCCACTTTGCTAACTCTCATGATCGTCAGGATTGAGCGATGTCATCTCCATGGGAGTCACTCCTGGTGTTTGAGGATGTGAATATCCTTCTGATACAGACCACAGCTGTGAGATGTCGCTCTAGGTTAGAAATAATTTCCACATGACAGGACTATCATGCAGTCCTGCATGATAGGAGACACCCACACTGGCCCCCTAAGGGAAAGGCACCCCCGTGGGTGAGAAGGCGTTGGTGCCCACCAAGCACGCACACTCTTACTGCAGGACAGGCGCATGCTCAGACAGTACACTTGAAAGCTCCTCCTCCTCAGGTTATTCTCACCCAAATTCTGACGCCAGCGTCCCTCGTGAAGAGAGCAGTCTCTTCAGAGTTCCCATCTCCTCCATTCTGTCTGTGCCATAGCTTTAAGATCCCACATCCCCACCTCCAAGACATTCACTGGACCTTCATTTTTTGCCTCAATTCGGGCAGAATTTTCTGCCAAATCCAACAGTTGTCATGAGAAAAAGGCTCCAAAGCAGGGAGTAAACTGGAGTATTTTTATATCCTATCAAACCAAGAACCAACTCTAGAAATGTAATGGAATTCTCCAAATCAGAATTTTCATTTCATACCAACAAAAAGAAAATTTTAATGAGTGGTTCTGAGAACTGAATAGTGTACTCCCCCTCTGATTTTATGGTGTTTGGAAATGGAGTTTTTGACTAATAATATGGGCAGCTTTGATAAAAGTGTATCTAAAATTCTTTCCAATTCCAAATTCTTTCAATCTATGTGTCATTTATAAAAATTTGTTTTTGTTGATGGGAAGTACTAAAAATGGGGGGAGTGAAACTGTTAGGGTCAAATAATCAAAAAATAATAAACTAATGATAAACTAACAAAATTCTCAACAGAAAATAGTATCATTCTGAGACTTGTCAGATGCAAATTCTGTCTTCTGGACCTTTTTAAATATGTTCTGACTATAAGCATTTTCTGACTGGCCAAGCTTTTGATACCTCAGTCCTGAACTGTAAGTGGCCCCTTCCCTAAAGGAACAATATTGATAAGACAATTAAACAAACAAACATATAATTTCATGGTATGGTGTGAAATGTGAACTAACTTTCTTAAGTATGTGTAAATCACAGGCTGACAAGGTCAGCAGTTAAAGACTACCAAAGAGTTAGTGACAGGCTAATGAGGTGGTAAGTCAGCTTAGGATGGTAACTCCAGATATGGGCCACCTTGACTTCAAGAGATGGCTCCTTTATGTGCTGGGACTGCTTTCTCAACTGTTCTGCAAGTTTTCCCTATTCCCTACCCCCCTCCAGTAATGGGGATTGAACTCTGGGCCTTCACACTGAGGTACATCCCCAGAAACTCCTCCACGCAACCTTTTTAAATTCTGAGGCACAGTTTCACCAAGTTGTCCAGGCTGGGCTGGAACTTGTGACCCTCCTGCCTCAACCTCCCAGGGTGCTGTGATTACAGGAATGCACAGGCCTGTGCCACCACACCCGGCTCTTGGCACCACCCTCCCTACAGACCCGCATACATACATTCTCCATCACACCTCCCAACTATCCATACACGGAAGTACTGTATCTGGGCCTAAGGAGACAGAAAGCAGGTTACTGGCTACTCAGAGCTGAGGGGGAAATGAGGGTACTCAGGGTACAGAAACACCCTGCAGCTAAAGGAACAGTGGGGTTGCTTTTTGAGGTAATAAAAACTGTTCTAAAAAATGACTATATAGACATATACTGTGAATATGATAAAAATCATTGAAAACAATTGAATTGACTACTTTAGCCAACTGCAGCGTATGTGAATTATACATCAGTAGAACTATTTTTAAAAACACGTACCCAGCTTATGCCTGAATACCCACTTTGGAGGAGACTGGAGGAAACGTAAGGGTGGGTGTGAAAAGAGGGACAGACCCAGAGCTACACCTTGTCAGCTCGGCCGGACAAGAGGGACAAAGATCCACAGCCGTGGCCACGTGTCAGCTTCTCCACTGAGCCTTCCATGTCTTTTGTTTGTCTGTTTTGAGATGGTCTCACTCTGTAGTCCAGGCTAACCTTGAACTCACTATGTAGCCCAGGCTGGCCTCGAACTCTCCATGATCCTCCTGCCTCAGCCTCCCAATTGCTAGGATTACAGGCATGCGCCACCACACCCAGTTGAGCCTTCCATTTTGGGGGCTCAAATCCCAGCAGCCAGGACCAGGAAATGTTCTTCTACCTCCAGGGAGTAAAAGCCTGCCCAGGCTACCAAGTGCTCAATCAAAGCCTCATCAGAGTAGGTCTGATTAACATAAAGGATCCACACAGGTAGAGGTGGAGGAGCTAGTCAAGTCTGAGGCCTAGGCAGAGCAGGCTGCAGACTCTGGGCTTGCCTCTCCCATCAGGAACACATTAACATGCAGATCTGGCAGAGCAGTTTCTCCTAGTTCTTGCAACACACCTCCTGCCTGATTCCTATCCAAAATTCTAATTAATAGCAATCCATATTTTCACACAACTCTGGCAATTTGAATATGTAAGTGCTTATTCAATGCTCCGGAGACCCCCAAGCACCCTTTCAGAGCACATGGCTCTATACAAGGGCCCCATGTCTGAAATGCAGACGGCGCCTCGCTGTCACCATCCTAACAGCGTGGCAGCTGTCCTCCCCACAGCCAACAAAGTGGGTCCTGTGCGCAGAAGACATGCCTCAGCTCCCAGCCACCATCTGCCTGGATGGTGGATGCAGGCCTCAGCACAGAGAGACAGCTGCCCCTGACAATGGGGGAAACAGCAGTGCTTCCTCAGCGCCTTTGGCAACGGGGGAAAGAAATCTCTGCAGAAAGAATATGTAAAATTGCCACAAATTTCAGATGCAACCGCTATTATGTCTTCTCACAGCTAAATGATCACACTCAGAAGGATGGGTTCTGTTTAGCAACTGTAACAATTAGGCACATTTATATAGAATAAGACACTAACAAGGCTAAAAGACTATTGTCCTGGACAAAGAGTCCCTCTCACAGGCTCCACCATAATAAAAGATACCTTTACAAAAAAGTAAAACCTCATCCAAAACCCATCTTTGAAGTAAAATGACTATCACTAATTACTTTGTCTTAAGCACAAATAAAAATTACTTTCCTCAATATTCCTAACTCTAAATAAATTACTGTAGTCAAAAAGATGTACTCAATTAATTTTTTATTAAGAGTGTTGCAAAATCTAAGTGATTGTTCTCAGAAATTAGGCAGTGCCAGAAAACATTTATCACTTAGCTTAGTAATGACAGCATTTCCTTAGAAAGTTCTAAAAGTTAAAAACAAAAATTCAAGGATTATTTTATAAGCCTCAGAAGACAAGGAAAAATACATGCAAGTACTGTGAAGATCAGAAACCACAACCTCACCTGAGGGCTCCTTAGAGCGGAATCCCAGGCCCCACCCAGGCCCACTCCTTCACAGTATGCATGTTAGCCAGGCCTCCGATGACTGGCAGGGCACTAATGGGCCACTGGTCCCAGAGTGCCTTGAATAAAACAATCCACTAGGAGCATGGGAAGAAAATATTAAGAAGCTTATCATTAATCTTACACTTTTTAAGTCTATTTTTGTATATCACCCATCCACAGTACCTGTATATAATTTATAAATAAATACATAAATTGGGGCACATGCTCAGAAAGGTCTGGAGACCCCTCTCTGGAAGGCACAGAAGGGTCTCAGGTTGGGAGGGTCAAGATCAAACTTGGAGTTTAAGAGACAGTCAGGCAATGGTGTGGCAGGTTGATGGGAGAACACAAGCCAGGAGGTAGAGAGACCTGTTGGGTTTTCACCATAACTGGATTTGAAAAGAAAAAAAAAAAGGTCTGAGTCTCTGGGTTCCTTAGAGGAGATGGCCCCTCCACAGAGTACTCCATGTGCCTGCTTCCAGACTTCTTTCCAAAACTCTGGATGAGAGCAAAACATCATATTTTCCCAGGAAATCAACCTCCCGGCTTCAATCTGCCTGTTGGAGAATCCAATACCAAACCCTGACTGCTTTAGCCAGTCATGGCCGTGCAGTTTGGCACCTTAACCTCTCCTTCTGTCTTCTCCAGGAGGTCATTCCTGACCCAAGAGGACTCTTTGGCCCTCCTGTAACACTAGTCAATGGCTTCAGTGAATGGAGGCCTGGAACCACCACAAGGAACAGTCCTACAGCACAAATCTGTGCCCAGATCCTCCCCAGGCTGAGCTCAGCGCCATCAGGAATGCCAGGGAACCACCCCATCACACACACCACCTCCTGCACACTGCTTTTGAGTGTTCAAATATTCCCAAGCTATACCTGAAAGATTTGTCTAAACAGAGGTGAGGTCCAGTATGAGCCGGCCATCCACCTACCTGTTGGGATGGAAGCCGGCCCTGCTCAGGCAGGCACATGTCTTTTGGCTGCTGGATTGTGGGGCCAGCTTAGGGGTGTACGGAGGCTCCACAGGGAGTGGTCTGGCTCAGGGGGACAATTTTACTAAGATGTAAGCAAATTTTTCAGTATGACAACAAGTAAACTCATGCTGATATATATACCAGCCAGATGAGGGGCCTAAATAAATGGTTAACATTTGGTTGCTCTGTTAAAATTTTCCTACATTTTCTCTCCCTTCTTAGCATAAAACAGCATGTCCCTGGGGCCACAGGCCACCGGGGGCTTTGCCCACTGGTGGGATTACTAGAGAAATGAAATACAGTGCACAGCTAGCCACAGAACCTATCTCAGACGTGTTATACGAGCACAAACAGAACTGTCTTAAAAACCATAATGCACTCTACAGATTCTTGACTCTCCAGCTAGCACTGAATAAATGTACATTTTTCCTCCTAATTGTTTTCAGACCACTGACTAGAATTACAGCATGAAAAGCCTGCTGTCATGTTCAGTATACATTTTTAATAGACATCTTTAAACATTTAGACAATATATTATTTTTAAATGGCAATTGTTTAACTAGTAAATGTAATTATCTAACTTTAAAGAAAAAAAAAAACCTGGCAATCAAAATATTCTGTCACTGCTCTACTGAAGCACCTAAAATATCTTTTTAGCAAATGAAATGATTCTTTATTTTATGCTTTTAAAAATGCATTAGGGTAATTGCTTTGCAATAAATCACCTTCTCTGCTCCAAGCGTGGCTGCCACGTCCCTCACATGTCCATCAATTGTACATACTGTCATGATATCCTGATGATCACCAGGGGTGAGTCCCCCTAACAGCATGTTTATAAGAGTATTCAGTTGAGCAATCTGCAAAATAATTATATTTCAATGGAGATATTATACTGTGAAAAAAATCTATTATATGTCAAGTGCTAAATGAAGCAGTTAGGACCAAGACACATTTATTGGTGCTTTTAATCAAAGCAAATAACTTTTGCAAGCTGATCATTCCATTGTTTTCTTGTGATTTTAATTTGCTTCTTTAATAATGAAAACATACTTTTTAACCAGCAGTTGCCACTTTACTTCTGGATGAACAAAACAAGATTTCTTTTTCACATTCTTGGCTTACCATCTCCCTATGGTTGGAATCTGTTTTCCCCAAAGCCCCAGGGCAAAAAATGTACACAGAAGCTGGTAGCCTTACAAAGGCTGTCCAAAAGTCCATGTTCTCCTTCAGTCCAAAGAGACACTAATAGACCCTTAACCCCACTGGTTGGTGGCAGAAGAGCTAAGAAAATTTTGCTC
This sequence comes from Hystrix cristata, assembly GCA_004026905.1. Classification (NCBI taxonomy): domain Eukaryota; kingdom Metazoa; phylum Chordata; class Mammalia; order Rodentia; family Hystricidae; genus Hystrix; species Hystrix cristata. The sequence goes on along the minus strand of PVJO010012116.1, from coordinate 39,813 downwards.
CTGTGTGTTTTATGTGTTCTTCTGTAAAGTTGAAAGTTCAAGCAAAGGAGGTTCTTTGTGGGCTTTGCATTAAACGCCAACATGCTTTCTTTCAACATGCCACTCATCACCACCACCACAGCAGGAAACCTGAGCTACCTCTGAGGACTAAATTTCAAAAGGTACATTTGTATTTCCAGAAAATGTTATGTCTATAAAGAAATCACTCTTTTAAACCTCAAAATGTAATATAAAGCCGTGGACCTCAACAATGAAATCTCCCCATCTCTCAGCGAGTCTGACCACAAGCACCATGACCTACAGTACTGTGGACTCCTCCTGAGAACGCAACTCACATGGCCTGAAGGCTCCTGGTGTGCTTGGTCTGGGTTCTGTGTGCTATTAGCATGCATTCTCACATTATGAATAACAGACCTACGAAACAAATCCTTCATCATCTCTATTTACAGATGAAGAAACTGAAACAAGAGAGATGAAGGAACTTGCTTGGTCACTCAGCTGATTTCCTTAGCTGTCCCCTGTAGATGCTCAATCCATGTTTATTGACTGACAAACCTGACTAAATCTTCTTCCATATGAACCCTTCCAAGTCCTTGTCCACAACTCCGAGAGCCCCAAGTCTGAGCGCTGGTCAAAGTCACTTGGACAGCAAAGCCTAGCTGATAACGCGGTCGCAGGAGCCAGAGCTGCCAGGGCCTGCGGCTCCGTTCCCCTGAGACTCCACAAGTCCCAGCCCACAGAGAAGCACCCATTAACTCACCTTCTTCCTTCTGCCTTTAATCTTACTTACAGAAAAGACCGATTTGAAATCCCATCCAAACCTCAGGCTAGGATTTCCCTTTCTAATATCTGCCTGTTTTCCAAGCAGGAAGTGTGACTAATCACAACACTGTGATTGGAAGAGCCCACAGAGGGCTCTCGGTGCCAGGTCTCATTAGACTGTGCATTCTTCAGGCTTCAGGAGCATGGCCTGCACCAGGAGGGTGCTCTGTCTCCATTCACCCCCAAACCTGGCACCACAGGGCACAGCAAGGAAAGAGAGGGGTGCTCCAGCTCAGGCCATTCCAGGACGAAGCCTCTCCTTCTGCCATTTGCCACCTCCTTCTCCCACCCTCCAGCCACCAGCTCTGCCTGGTTGTTACCATGGAGCCTACACCACCTGAGAGGGATGCATTATGGCACCCACATCCCCCAGACCAGTATAGGTCTGGGCAAGAAGCGTGCAGGCCTGAAGCCTTTCCAGAACAAAGGTTAAAAGTTGGCAGGCACTAGAGCGGGAAATCAGCTTGGGAGTTGCAGGGGGTAAGGGGGGTTTGGGTGTGACAGCGTGTGCACATGTGTGAGAAAAGGAATATGTGTCTGCATGGTATTCGAGCATGTGCATGCATTAGGCCTGGGGCAGAGAGGAACAGTCTTCTGCTGGAGAAATGACTAAAGTTTAGATCAAGAATTTTCTTGACAAGCATCATGTCTCTTTATAACTGGAATATCGAGCACCAACTATGTGCCAGGCCATGTAAGCATTCACATGACTCCCAACACACACCCTATGAAATGTAACCTATTATTTCCATTATTCAGATAGGAAAACTGGGACTCTGAGAGGTTAGGTCATTTTCTCAGTGACACACAGCTACTAAATGGTGAAGCTAGGACTCATATTGGGAAGTCTGACAAGAGTAGGTCTAAAGTCAATGCTAATACTTCATTTCATTCCTACTATTAAGACACTGTGCACACTAATTGCCACCATTTTCACCCCCAGATCCATCTGTACACACTCAATTTCACAACAGCACGGGGCCTGGGCCAGAAGTTCTCAGGTGCTGGTGAGTAAAAGATCACTTGTTAGAATGCAGAGTTTCGGGTAGGCTGCAGTGTAGCTCAATAGTTAGCATGTATGATGTCCTGGGTTCCATTTCTAGCACCAAAAACAAACAAAAATATGGAGTCTTTGCTACATCCTACTGATTCTGATTCTTTTGATCTGAGCTAAGTCCTAGGAATTGCATTGTCACCTGGCATTCTAATTGACTCTGGGCAGGTGTCCAGACACTTATCTTTTGTAGGGCTCAGAACCACAGGCCAAGCTAACTTAGATGTTTCTATCCCTATTATCCACAGACATCATCCTGCCTCTCCATTCCCAACACATGCTCACTAGGGGTGGGAATGTGCAAGTACAGTACAAGATTGAAATGCAGCAAAAGCTTTAGAGAAGTTATTTTTTTTTCTCCAAGAAATTTATTTTTGCAACTCTAAAATTGAGGGGAAAAATAGTCTATTTCCTAGAATCTGCAAATACTGTTTATCGAAAACAAAAAGCAAGTCAGACGGCGGATGTGGCTCAATGGTAGAGCGCTTGCCTAACATTTGTAAGGCCCTGGGTTTAATCCCCAGCATTAAAAGAAAAAGGCAAGCCAATCCATGCCAAGAGGCTGTCAGCTGTGACACAGCAGACACAGTAGCTAGCCCTTACTAGACGTGCAACTAAATACATGTGAAACAGGTAAATGAATGCAGGATCAAGTCAAACTCACTACTTTTGGCATTTCTACTAACAAAGAAACTTGAAATCTTTAAAGCAAGGCTTCTCGGTCATGGCACTGTCAATAATCTGACCTGACAATTCCTTGTTGTGGGGTCTCCGCTGCACCACAGGAGTTTTGTCAGCATCCCTGGCCTGCACCCTCCAGACACCAGGAGAAATCACTCCCTGTGCAGTCATGACACCCAAAAATACATCTCCAGACATGGCCAAGTGACTCCTGGGTGGCAAAATCACCCCTGGTTGAGAACTACCACTTTAACGGAAGTAAAAAGTCTTAGATATTTTAACTGCTTTAAAAATTCCTGATTCCTTCCAAGTAACTATCTCTATTAACATCCTATTCTTTCTCCAAAATTTTTTCTTTTTTTTTTTTTTTTTAATGGCCTCAGAAATTCTGAAAACTCTGCAACTCTTCTTAGGACACTTCTTAACATTCTACTGAAAGGAGATGATAAGGTACAACAGTGTTAAATTTCAGAATACTGGGAGAGTAACTATCATAAGAGGTTTCAGAGAGAAAACTACGTATCAAAAGAGAAAAATCAGAATGACATAGGACTTCTAGATGCTAGAAGATGCAGACAAATACAGTCAAAATTCTGAAGAACAGTTATTTTCTATCTAGAATTATATATTTAACCCAGTATTCTGTCAAATATGAGGTTTGAACAAATTTATTTTTAGGCATGCAAGTAATTTAAAACTTTGTTTCACACACGCCTTTTCTTAAGAAGCTCCTAGAAGATGTCCTCTAATAAACTAAGAAAAGCAATCAAGAAAGAAACATGAGATCCAGCAAGGAAGGTACCTAAACTGAGGAAGAGGATGTGTGACATTCCCAGACCGGAAGACACCCAGTCCAAACGTGAGAGAAGATGGAGAACTAGGTGACAGAAGTTTGTGGGAGGAAGAACAGAAATGATTGAGTGCTTGGAACTGGAAAAACTATACACAGACACTGACTGACAGATCTGTTAGCAAATTTAGAGAAACTTTAATGACATGTGCTTAGGACCAAGCAAGGGAAAAACCAAGGGCAAAAACTTTGGGAAAAAGCTAGTTTAAGGAAAAATAATTGTATAACATAATTACAGTATACACTCTTGACTGAGCAGTAAAAAAATATTTATACAGTTCTGACAATGTAAACCCTGATTATTAATTGTACTAAAACCATGATCTAAATATATGCCATAGTTTGAATGTGTCCCATCCAAAATTCAGATGAAACTTTGTCTCCATGGTGGTAGTCGTAAGAGGTGTGTTAATCACTTCCAGTAATTGATGAAATCGTGAGGATGGAGCTCTCATGAATGGATTAGTGTCTTATAAAAGGGCCAGAGAACTAGCGTGGGCCCTTCCTTGCTCTTCTGTTCTTCAGCCACATGCAAACACCTAGATGGCACCACCTGTGAGGACGAGACCGTCACCAGACATTCAACACACCAGCCCCTTGGTCTCAACCTCTGGAATTGTGAGAAAAACATTTCTGTTGTTTATAAATTACCTTATCTGAGATATTTTGTTATAGCAGCCTGAACAAATTAAGACAGTCTAAGAGAGGGTAAGAGAGGAGGAAGGGAGGTAAGAGAGCTAAATTGTTACCTAACACACCAAAAAGTCAACAGATAAGGACTAAAATATGAAGTAGCAGTATGAACACGTTTTTTGAAATAAAGGGACAAAAAGCAGAAGAAACAGTTAAGAGAGAGTTGAAAGTGGTTGACCCTGGAGAAAAAGACTAGAGATAGGAGGAGGGAGGGTGGCAGAGAACTAATACTATTTGTTAGAAGCTTTGTGTCCCTGCTTGTCTTTAGCCATTGCGGGAGAATGCACTGTCTTAATAGACGTTAATTTAGAGATAACAAAGTGAGCTACAACTCTGGCACCTGGAACCAGAGAGCACAGCAACTCTGGCAGCAAGTATGACCATTATTACTGATGCCACAGCTGCTCTTGCAATATGTCCTCCTTGCTCCCAGCTAGGGAGGGGCTCTGTCCCTCCTGCTCCATGTGCAGAATCAAGTGTTCACATTATGGGCTACGAAAGCACATTTTAAGAGGCTTAATCAGTCTTTCTCTCCAGTTGTGCTTCTACCTCATGCTGGCCTTCCTGCTTCTGCCAGCTGAGGGCCTTTCCTGCTCCCTCTGCCTCTCCTCTCTTCACCCTCCAGTCCTTCTGCAGGGTCTCCTTCCAACAGACTCCTCCATCCTATCTAAAAACAGCACCTCTACCCCTCTTTACTCTCTCTCCTCACCTACTTTATTTCACTTGAAGCACTCTTCCTGCTGTTGAGATAGAGGGAATGGGCAATACCTGCCCATTCCCTCTATCTCAACTGAATATAAACTTCAAGCAACAGGAATTATGGCTTTACTCACGTAACCCCAGCACAAGAACCAGGTCTGGCAAGTAAGAACTGAATAAATATTTGTTAAGTGGATGGATAACTGAATGGGTGGGAAAATAGACCAATAAATAAATGAAAGATACTTTCCTACCGAACAGGTCCCCAACCTGAACCTCGTGCAGTTCTTGAGCTATAATTTTCAGGTGGCCCTAAATGTTTTCCAGAGATGATTTTTCCTATCCTTTCACCTGCCTGACCCATCAGCAGGTTTGAACTTACAATGCACCTGCCTCGGCCTCCCAGAACGCTGGGATTACATGGCTGGGCCACCACCCCAACACACCCCCTTTCCGTCTTGTCTCATCATTTCTCTTCTGTGTCTCCATTTTGATGAAGGAAACTACTTTGGACTTCTTCAATTGATAGGTAAAGCACATACTTTCATAATCAAAAGTCTTTTAAAGCCCTGGACATCAGGTTATGAAAGCACAGGACAAGGACAGCTGCTAGAGAGACATAAGAAGGAATGCAGATGCACTTGACAGGGGAACAGTCCCCCAGGAAATTGCACCATCATCAGTTTCATTTGTACCTTCAGGAGTATAATTCATGGACGTGACTGAGTGACAGCACAGAGAGGCAGTGCCATAGAAAGAACTTATTTCCCACATTTCCCAAGAGGAGGGTCCACACCAGGCTACACAGGGCATCACAGGGAAACACCAGGTACGGTGAGGAGCAAGACGGAGGGAAGGGAAAGCCGAAATCTGAGACTTGTGTGCTTTCTGAGGGAAAACAGGGCAAGGGAAACAGTTTAGGATTGTCTCATTTGAATAACAGCACAGCTTTTGGGCTAGAAGGGTGGTCTCTAGTCGTCTGGTATCTGGCCCCGGATGACTTGGCACAGACGAAAGAGCTGGCGTGTAAGAGTTAAATAAGGGGTGGGTCAGAGCATGGGCTGTCGGTTGCAGGGAAGATGGCGACTTCTTTGGCTCTGTAACTCACAGATGCCAAAAAGACAAACACAGGACCTATGAGAGCACAGTCAGAATGTCACTGCCCATAAAATTAGCAGGCAACCTGAGAAGGAAAGAGCCACTCACACAGTTTAGACTATCATCTTCTGGGTCTGACTTTGTCTTAGTCATGTTTCTGTCACTGAGACACAATATCCAAGGCACACAACTTAAAGGAGAGTTTTATTTTGGCTCACTGTTTCAGAGGTTCTAGTGCATGCACGGTGGAAGAGACTGGCAGAAGAAAGCTGTTCGAGTCACATCCAGAAGTAGAGCGGGCAGGGAGGAGCCAGGGAGGCAGAAATGCCCCTCCAGGTCACACCCCAGTGACCCAGCTCTAACCAGGCCCCACCTCCTAAGAGCAAGTCACCTGCTGAGTACAGCACCCCCGGACCCAATCACCTTCCAAACACATGAGGCTTTGTGGGGCACCCCAGATCTAAACCAGAACAGTCTTTAAAAATGGATTTTGTTCAGTCTGGTAATTTCTGTCAGTACCAAAAACAAATTTTTAAAAAATAATCCCTGGCATTAATAAATCAAAGTATTTTATAATTCATTTTATTAGTTTCCTTTAACAAAACAATGTACTACTATAATTCAAGATTTAGAAACTGTATTATAGTATATTGCAAGGGAATGTGAAAAAAAATGATAAGCTGGAGATAAATCTAGGTAAATGGATGAATCTTGAGACCATACTCTTAAGCAAAATAAATGGGACACACATGTTTAAACACTGCATTGTTTCTCTGCTGTGAGAAAGCGTAAATAAAGACTAAAATATATTATATAGGGAAGAAATTGTTCAAATGGGAAGGGGAATGGCAGGGGATAAGGAAAGGAGGGACAAGAAAAATAAGGAATAGAAGGGAAAAATGGAAACAAAGCTTTTGTAAATAAGGAGGGAGGAAGGGGTAAAGGGAGGGAAAGGGAATGGGAAAAAAGAAGAAACAAGATATATCATGGGGCTGGGGATTTAGCTCAGTGATTAGAGTGCTTGCCTTGTAAGCACAAGGGCCTGAGTTTGATCCCCGGAACCACGAAAAAGAAGTCAAAAGATATATCATGTACAGGTACAAATCCCCTATGATGAATGTTATCACTATGTATATCTAAAATGTACCATTAAAATAAATTTTTTTTAAATCCAGATGCTTTTCAGAAATAAGTGGAATTTCATTTCACTAGGAGTATTAGAAACATCCATTTTAGAATCAGAATACTTTCCTCAAGTTAATAACAGTAATCTGGAGTCATAAATAAGCAATTAGACCCTGCTGTAATAAATTCGTATTATAGCAATACAAATTATGAAACAATAAAAACAACAATAAAGTTAAACATGTTTTGGTTTAAAAATGAGTGTGAATCTCCCACTCTTTGATGATGCCAGAATACTTTTGGGAAAGTGTATCTTCGAGATTGAGTATCTCTGCTCTTAATAGTATCAGCAATGCTCAGAGACTTCCACTGAGCCTTACTTCCATCCCAGTGTTACTTCCTTTTTCTGAAAAGCAATGCCAAAAAAACAACATGTAATCCTTGTACCTTAATGTGACCATCCTGACATTCATTCCTCCTTTGGTCCCTCAGACTCTAGGAAACACAGTGGAGTCATAGAATCATAAGATTTGGACCAAAAATATGGATGAACTGCTAAGAGAAAAATTAAGTATCTAACCAAGTTGAACCAACCAGGGATCACGCTGGCTACAACTGTGGGACATACATAGAAATAAATGTCAGGCCAGGACTCAGTGACCAAATAAGTCTTAGGGATGGGAAGACCAAGCCTGTCATCTTCCCAGATGGGAGAAAGAATTCCAGAAGGGAAAGAAACAGGCATGAGCTGACTGCCTGGGTCAGAGAGCAGAGGCCAGAGCAGCGAGTCAGACAAAGCCTCTGGACTTCATATGGTCAGCAACAGGGAGCTCCAGAGGAATCTGGTGGGAGGAAGTGCCTATGAAAAGCATCATTTGGGGCAGAGTGGGTAAGTTACATACTATTTGCAGAGGAGGCTCTCAGAAGAATCTAGGCATATGGCAAAGGCCACAAACTAAAGGACAACAACTCCTGGAGACATCTTAAAGAATAAACCAGTGTTCTGAGTGAGAGGGACGAGTACCACAGAGTGGTTAAAGAATGGGCCACCAGTCTCAGCAGACCTAAGATCCCCACCCACCACTTCCCACTGACTGACCTTGGGCACACTGATCACCTGAGGAATGGGACAGCGACACCCGCCTTGGGGCAGGGCAGATCATGAAGCAAAGCAGGGACCGATGTCAGCACAGGGTGTGGCAAAAGGTAGGGATTCAATGAAGTCCTAAGAATGGTTTTGATTATTTAAATTTTTAAATTAGTATCAAGAGAGAAGACTGCACTGATCAATTCCACCCTTCTAGCTGAGGACACCATGGGTCACAGGCAGGGCTGGGAGAGGAGGCCTCAGAGAGCCAGGACAGACACATGATGTGGGCTGACAGGAGGCATTTAGGCAATTAGGACCCTCCCACTTCCATCTAGGCACACAAACAGTTCAGCAATGAAGTCTACTCTGCAGGACACATTACCAAGCTTTACTTTTAACCTGTTCTATGGAAAGCATATGTTTTGATCAATGATAATTTTTTTAAATTTTTAATTGAAGTGCTCTCTAGCTTTAAAAAAAAATACATAAATAACAAGCATTTCTGAAAATTGAGCATTTAGTCCTGAAAGTGACCATAGTTAGAAGAGACAATTGAATAATTTCTGTTATTTTCTGGGTATGTTTTTCCATCTCTGGCCTTCTCTAATAAAAGTTCGCAACAGTCAATTCTCAATTAGCTTTGTTCATAGAAAGAAGTGGTGACACAGATAAAAACAAACTACCGATAACACAAAAACGATTTACTGCTGTTCCCAGGTTCCCTTCAGCCCCCAGTCCCTCCCCTCCCAGAGCCCTCCAATCAGCATCTGCAGACCCCCAGCACACGGTGTCAGAAGGGGACAGTGGGTCATATAGATAATCTGCTCAAGGGTAATGGATTTGACTACAATTTAGCATTGATTAATTATAGTGTCCAATTTCAATTCAGTGCTATTCACTAACTAATTAGATAAGGTTTTTTCCACACTCTATTTTTGGCACAGAAAATTCTAAGCATAGGTACTTCAAAATTAGTAGTGCTGTTGAAAATTAATAATCATTTATCCCCAACCTCACAGTGAGTGCTTTCTGAGGGTCAGGAGCCCTTCTTCCCAATCCAACCTACCTCAGGGAGTCTGTGACCCCAGGTAATCAACTTGACCTAGAGTGGTTTCCTTGGATAGAAAGTGGAAGTCTGCACTTGTTCCCAGGGATGCTGTTCTAGTCTAAGTCATAGGTGTGATGTGTACGCCCTTAGACCTGTACTCATAAATCTAAGGCACCAGGTCTCAGCCAGTGAGAATTTTGTCCCCCAGGGGACATGTCTAGGGATATTTTTCTTGTCATGCCTGGCAGAGGGTGGTAGGAGTGCTGTGTGATATTGGCACCTAGTGCACAGGGGCCAGGGATGGTGCTAAACGTTCTATAATCCCCAGGACAGTCTTCCACAACAAAGAATTATCTGGTCAAAGCGTTATAGTGCTGAGATTAAGAAATCTGAATACATAGTAAGTATTCTGACATAGGTCAGTGGTCTAGGAATTGACCTATTTTGGAAGAGAAATCAAAATTTAAGCTATAAGGTAACAGAATATTAAATTTGACTGAAGCACCAACGAGTCTAAAAATATGGAATTTCCAAAGTGAGGAACCAAACCAGACCACCTTATGGAAATTTCAAAGACAGTATAAAAACTGAGTGGCCTTAAAACCTGCAAGAAGGGTATAAAGGGATCAATGTTAGGAAAGTATGGATGGAAGTCATTCTCTCCACCCATCTCTCCAGCCCTGCAGGATTCCTAACCCCACCTCACCCACCTGGGAAAGAGGGGACAGCAAGACGCCAAAGTCTTCATGGAATGCAAACTGCAAAAAACCAAGCTTTGGAAAGGGAGCAGTGGCAAGAGGAGTAATCTGTGTAAATCTCTTCCCAGGTCTGACCCTGGAGGGACCCTCAGAGGAAACCGGAAAGCAAGAGTCACCTTTAAGCATCCCCCAGACCCAGGCTGTGCAAAGCCATCCACAACCACACCACTGAACTAAGAACTTCACTCTACCCTTTTCCTTCCCACCACCTAGTGCTTTAATTCCAGAGGAAGCTGTAAGGTGGAGAGTGGAGAATAAGAAAAAGCCGCCTTATTTTCTTCTCCATAGTTGGTGGCCTATGATGAGGAAGATGTGAGAAGGGCAGGAAAAGGGAAAAAAATTTTTTTTTCCTGCAGTACTGGCAATTAAATCCAGGACCTTTGCATCAAGCTACATCCCCAGCCCTCTCTTCTATTTTGAGTCAGGGTCTCACTCAGTTGCTAAGCTGCCCAGGTTGTACTTGAACTTTTGATCTTCCTGCCTCAACCTTCCAGAGTGCTGCGATTACAGGGATGCGTCACCACACCCCACAGAAAAATCTTACTTTTAAAGGTATATTCAAGTGTTGATTGTACATTAGACGAGAATTCTATTTCTAAATTAAGACTCTGTGTTTTGGTTTAAGTTGATGGTAGGGCTTTCTACTTCTTATATGACTAGAACATTCCTGACATCTGTCAGAGCTTTCATCCAACAAAAACTCCCCCACTGAATAAATTTGAAAGAGCAAGGCAGTCAAAAATAAGTTTCATTCCAATTATGTCTTCCTCATCACACTTGTTCAATACACCCATACCTACACAAACTTACATTCTCTCTCTTCTAGTAATGTAATCAAGGCTCCATGAGCTCGTTTTCTAAAGAGAGAAATACTAAAAAACGCTCAACACTCACAAAATGTAATGTTTTAGTTCCTATGAATTTCTAATAAACTTTCTAATAAACTTTATTCTGAGGGTAAAAAATATTTCACCTATTATCAAATATAAATCTTTCCAAAATTATATATGTAGTTCTGAGTTCTCCCAGCAACTGTGAACCTTTTATTATTGCAAATTATCAGAATTTAAGTTAAAAACATATTCATATATTTTAAGAGGATAGCCTTTTCAATTATTGACATACATTAAGCATTTCAACTACACATTTTATTAACTATAAGATCCTGATACATTTAAAAACAATGGAATCCAGAATTTCACCTTATATTTGCATGGGCCTAAAGTAACATCTCCTGAGTGTCATCAAAGTCACAATACAGAGGTTTGAAATAGGTAGAAATGTCATTCACAGATGGAAATATGATTTTGTATTTATTCTATCAATAACACATATAACTCTTCATCCAGAGTTTTTTTTAACAGAGTTTTCTTTAAATTAAATATTATTATTGTTCTTTCATACTTTCCCTTACATGACTGTAATTGCAGAGGAAAGTAATAGGTGACTTCAGAATATTTTCTGGGCCCTAAGATCCCACATGAAAAGGGTGGTCCATGATCAAGCAGCCTAGACGTAATTTGAAAGCTCATCAGAAATGTGAAGAATCTCAGGCTCCACCCCAGACTGCTCAGGTGCCTGATCTGAATTTGTATTTAACAAGACTCCCAAGTCACTCTCAAAGAGCACTCAGATTTGAAAAGCAGCCAGGCATGGTATGAACGCCTGTAATCCCAGCATTCTGGCAGGCTGAGGCACGAAGACTGAAAAACCAAGCTCAGTTTGGGTAATTTACCAATTTAGCAAGAACTTTTTTCAAAATTAAAAAAAAGCTGAGGATGTAGCTCAGGGTGAAGGCTCTGGGTTCGATCTACAGGAAAGAGAGGAAGGAAGGAAGGAAAGGAGAAAGAAGAGAGGAGGGAAAGATGGAGAGAGAAAGAAAGAGGAAGAGAGGAAAAAAAGGAAAAGAACAGAACAGAACAGAACAAATGTAGGCCACCATGGAAAAGGCCTGCAGTGGTCCTGGGTAACAATCTAACAAGTTAGTGGAAGTAACACAGTTAAAATGCATTTATTTAAAATCAACAAATAAATAAATGAATCTATAGTAGAAAAAAGTAAATCCTTGGCAATAAAAATTCTTAAACCAAAAAGAATGACAAAAACTTTTCCAAAAGTACATTTATAATCATAGCAATATATTCAACGAAAAAACAGTTGGGACTCAATATATAACTCCTCAATTTATGCTGGTCAACTACTGTGGAGGACTAACAATTTTCCTTAGTTCCAGCTGACTAGTTACTGTGAACACTTGTTGTGTTGTGTTGTGTTGTGTTTGAGTGGCTATGAGCTTCTAAACCCATGAACAAGGTCAAGAAGACAGGAATATATTGCCCCAATGATATTTTTATATTTATGCCATTTTGGATGATATCTATAGCATTGGTTCTACATCTTTGCTACACAATTTAGAATGAGCTCATGAACTTTCGAAAATCCCCATGTCCAGACTGTGCCCTCTATCAGTTAACTCAGAATCTCTGGGATTGGGAGCCAGACATTTTCAAAGTCTCCAAGTGATTACAATGTGCAGCTTAGTTTGGGCACCAAAGACCTATAGAAGACAAAGTAAGGAATTATCTGACAATCATATTGTGCATTTATCAAAAGAAATAGCTAATATCCATAACTTTTGCCCCAAACAGGTTTCAAAGGAGTGAAGGAGGGGTAGTCATCTAGACTGACACAGTCCCTTGCTCTTCCTCACCTCCCAACTCACCCAGATTGCAGTCACCTCTAACCTAGACTGTGGCAGCAGCTGGCTCACTTTCTCCTGCTTCTAGCTATGGCCACTCATACTCTGCATTGCCCTGTTTCTCCGAGGAAAAAATAAAATTAGGAAATGGGAGTGTAGCTCAATGGTAGAGTTTGCCTAGCATGTGGGAAGCCTTGGTTCAATCCCCAGCACTGTAAAGAATTAAAAATAAATAAATAAAATTAGACCAGGCCTTTCACCCTCTTAAAAACCCAGCAAAGGCTCACCACTGCCTAATACTGACCTGCTAAGTTCCAAGCCTGGTAGCCTGGCAACCTAGCCTGGTATATCCCATTCTCAAATCCAGCTTCGCCTCCTGCACACCTCGCCTCTGGGCTCCAATGACTCTGAGCCAATAACAGCACAGGACAAGGCAGCAACCACTGGCACCCGGGCACAGGACAGCACAGCAGCCACTGGTGGCCTGGCCACAAACATCTGCCAAATCTGAGCTGGCTCTACACTTTGCTTCCCCTTGGCATGGGACAGCAGAGGTGTCAACTAACCAACCAACCTGATCTTAGATGAGGTAAATGGTTGGGGAGAGAAGGTAAGCTCAGAGGGCCAGAAGACCCAAGGAGAAAATACAGACCTGACCAGCTAGCCCCAAGAAAAGCCCACAACTACTGTAAGCAACAAAAACAGAATGGGTTTTACTCTAAAAGTGATCTCCTCGTGGCATGACAGGCTGGAGAAGAACCCCAGTACAGTCTGGCCATATTGCCAGAGAGTGCTTAATCTGGCTCCATTTTGGGAAGGGGTTGTTTAAGACTCAGCCACTGAACAAAAGCATAACAACTCCATTTCAGTGTTTCCAGGGACAGCCTCCCACAGTAAGTGGGTGACAGACAGCCACAGGAGAGAGTTGTGGAGAGGATGCAAGGTAGACATAGAGCCCCTGAGAAGTTTAAGCTCAGGTCAGGAAGGTCATGGCCCTTGCTCTCCATAATGAGAAACCAGGTCCAGTGAGTGTGGTTTTCAGATAGGATCAGAAAATGTTGGCGTTAAGACCAATATTTTCCTGGAACCCATTCCCCATGGCCTACCTCCAGCAGAGACTGGAGGGAGGGCTGATTGCTTTTCCCATCTACCAACAAGAGCAAGGACAGGCCTTGACTTAAACGGTTGCCACAGTCTGGACAGTCTGAGCAGTGTGGCTCAAAGGCCACAAAGGTAGATAGAGAAAACTGTGATTTCCTGGATTCCAAGGCTGCAAATCCTGTAAAGAAACCACTCATTCAAAAACACAGAGGAATTCTTTTTTGACTCAGGTTTTGGGGGTGGTTTTTTTTTTTTTTTTTTTGGTTTGTTTGTTTTCTCCTTCCTTATTTTTTAAATTTCTTTTTCCTTCATTGGATTTTGGGAGTTTGGAGTTTTTTCTCCTTTTTTTAATTTCTTTTTTCTCCTTTTAATTTTTTTCCTTATTTTTCCTTTTGTTTTTATTCTGGTCTGGTTTTTCTTCCTCTTCTTCTTCTTCCTCCTCCTCCTCATTCTTTTGTTACTATTATCAAATACAATTAATTTCCCTTTACTCTTCAGCAGGATCCTCTATCTCACTGCTCTCCTACTTTCTGTCTTTCATTAATTAATTTCAAATTTTACCTTTCTCATTCTGTGGTTCCTCGCCCAATTTACCTTTATCAGTACAACAATCAAACTTATAATTCTTTAGATAGGTAACTCTATGATATTATTGTTGAATACTGCTCCATTGTTAGCAAAGGTAAAGTTGCTCCACTCAGGAGATATTTGCTGTAGGTCAATATTTGGTTTGGCTTAGTGTTTATACTATAATTATAGGTGTCAGTTCTATGATTAAGAGTAATACATTATTGGTTCTTAGGATATGTCAATATTCAGTTTGTCTTTGAAACTTTTATTGCTGCTGATTTTATTACTATAGCCAAGGTGACATAGATGTTGCTATCAGTTGGTTTTCTCAGTATGCCAATATCTGAATTGTCTTTATGTCATTAACAATACTGTGACCCACTCTCAGATGACTGGGTACTGGGCCAAATATGCTGGAGCCTCCCTTCCCAAACAGAGGTGGTTGGATTTTGGGAGAGAGGCAAAGTCATGCCCAGAGTGTATTACTGAAAAGCAGAAAGTAACTAAAGAGACCTCCATACAAGCAGCAAAATCCTCTACTGTAATCAACCCACAGGCCTCACCACAAAAATAAATAAATAAATAAATAAAAATAAACAAAAAAATAGAAAAATGAGAAGACAAAGCAACAAAATGCTTCTGCAGACTCCCAACTCCACCAAAGTCAATCCCTGAGGCACTGTGGTGGAAGAAAGTAAAGTCACGTAGGCAAATTATTAGAAAGGAAAACAGAGGAGAAAAAAAAAAAACAGATCAATAAGGTGCTTGGCATGCTCAAAGAAAATATAACCAAACAAATAATGGACCTAATAAAGAAAGGAATCAGTTAGTCTACAGAAGACACTAACAAAAAGCTAGCTGAGCTAAATAAAGTAATACATACATGAATGTCCAATTTAGAAAAGAATTAAAATCTATAAAAATGTGCCAAATAGAAATCCAGGAGATTAAAAACTCTACTGAAATTATGGGCATCAGAAGCAACCAATGTGAGGATGTAGTGTCAGATCTGGAAGACAGGGCTGTTGCTGGTGGCCAATTATTGTGAGATACCTGAAAAACAAAAGAGAACCTGAAAAATGGATCCAACCACTGCTAGATGACACAAAGAAGACTAATCTAAGATTAATCACAATTAGAGAAAAATCAGAAGACAACAAAAATGGCAATAAAAACCTGTTTACTGACATAACAGCAAAAAAGTCCAAATATGGAAAAATAACTTAACCTACAAATAAGTGGGCATACAGAACTCCAAAAAGTCACAAACAGAAAAGAATCTCTCCATGAAACCTCATAGTCAAAATCTCAGAAGTCCAAAACAAGAATAGAATTGTAAAAGCTGTTAGAGAAAAAGAATAAATCACTTATAAAGGTAAACCCATTAGAACTACAGCAGACTTCTCAATACAAACCTTGAAGTTCAGGAGAGCTTAGAGTGAAGTATTTCAAGCCCTGAAAGAAAACAACTTCCAATGAAGACTGATATATCCTCAAAACTATCTTTCAAAATTGATAAAGAAATAAAATATTCCCATGATAGAGAACATGAAAAAGAACTCACTAAACCAGCACTCCAAAAAAGTTTCAAGGATATCTTAGAAAGAGATAAGGAAGTAAACAATGCCAAAAGGTCTAATAGAATGAATATAACAGGTAAGGGAAGCAGTTAAGATGAAGAAAAGAAAGGGAATCTGCAACAGAAAAATAATGCAACAATAAAAATAAGTATCTTTCAGTATAACTCTTCTTTTGGCGGGGAGCATGCAGGGGATTGAACTCTGGGCCTTGTGCCTGCCAGGCAAGCGCTCTACCACTTGAGCTAAATCCCCAATCCCCAGTAATAACTCTTAATGTGAATGCTCTCAATTTCCATTCAGCAGACACAGATTGGCAGAATGGATCAAGAAACAAAATGCAACAGTGTGCTAGATACAAGAAACATATTTAGCCCAAAAAGAAATTCATAGACTAAAAATCAAAGGATCAAAAACAACATTCCATGCAATAGGAACCCAAAAACAAGCAGAAGTAACTATCCTATTTTCAGACAAAGCAGACTTCAAACTAAAACCAATCAGAAAAGTCAAAGATATTGGTTAAGGGTACAACTCAACAGGAAGAGATAACAACTATAAACATAAAAGCACCAAACAATGGCATACCCAACTTCATAAAACAAACACTACTAAACATAAAGGTTCAGATAAACATCAAAACAATTATAATGGGGGACCTCAATACCCCATTGTCAAAAATAGATCAACTAGACAAAAATTAAACACAGAAATATCAGAGTTAAACCAAACCTTCAAACAAATGAACTTAATAGAATGTTCTGCCCAAGAACAGAAGAATACACATTCTTGCCAGCAGCACATGGAACGTTCTTCAAAATACACCATATACTAGCCAATAAAGCATGTTTACATAAATGCAAAATAATCAAAGTTATACCATGTATACCATCAGATCATAGTGCAATGAAACTGGAAATCAATGGTAAAAAAGCCACGGAAATTATGCAAATGCATGGAAATTAAATAATACACTCTTGAGTAACCAATGGGTCACAGAAAAAAAATCAAGGAAGAAATAAGACATTTCCCAGAATTAAATAATAATGGCAGTATGATGTTCTACAACTTATGGGATCCAACGAAAGCAATTCTAGGAGGGAAATTTATAGCTGTGAATGCAACACCAGAAAAACTGGGAGTCCAAATGAACAACTTAATGATGCACCTCAAGGTCCTAGAAAAACTAGCACAATCTAAATCCAAAGCTAGTGCAAAGAAGGAAATCAGTAGAAATCAATGAAATCGAAACTAAAAAAAAAAAAAAAAAAAAGTTCAATGACACAAAAAGCTGGTTCTTCAAAACAATAAGCAAAATGTACTGGCCTTTAGCCAATCTTGCCCCCCAAAAAGGAAAGAAAAGATCCAAATCAATGCAAACACAAATGAAAAGGGTGAAATCACAATGGATACTGATGAAATCCACATTATTAACAACTATTTTGCAAACTTGTGCACCAAATATGAGCTACCAGAACTGAACCAAGAAGATATAAAAACCCTGAATAATCCAATAGTAGGCAACAAAATTGAAGCAGTAATCAAAAACCTACCAACTAAGAAAAGCCCAGGACATGATTGATTCACTACTGAATTCTATAAGAACTTCAGGGAACATCTAATACCAATACTCCTCAAACTCTTTCATAAAATCAAGAAGGAAAGAGTACCCCCAAAATCATTCTTGGAAGCAAGCATTACCCTGATTCCAAAATCACACAAGGATCCAACCAAAAAAAAGAGAACTGTAGACAAAGCTCACTAATGAACATAAATGCAAAAATCCTCAACAAGATACTGACATCAGAATGCAACAAATAACCAAAAAGATCATAGGGGATGCAGGAATGGCTTAATATATGCAGATCAATAAATGTAATATAACACATAAGCAGAAGCAAGGGCAAAAATCGCATGATCATCTCAACTGATAAAATCCAACATCCATTCATCATAAACCCCTGAAGAAAATAGATATAGAAGGACCTTATCTCAATCTGATAAAAGCCATTTATTACAAATATCCTGCCAATATCATATTACATGTAGAAAACTGAAAGCTTTCCCTCTAAAATCAGGAACAATACAAGATGTCCACTGTAACCACTCCTGTTAAACATAATACTCAAAACATTAGCCAGATTAATCGGCAACAGGAAGAAATAAAAAGGATATGTATAGAAAAGAAAGAAGTCAAATTATCATTATTTGCAGATGGCATGATACTCCACATGGAAGACCCAAAAAATTCCATTAAAAGACTCCTAGTATTAATAACCAAATTCAGTAGTGCAGCAGGATAAAAACTCTACACACAAAAATCAATAGCATTCCTGTATGCCAACAACAAACTTCCTGAGAAAGAAATCAGGAAAACCACACCACTCACAATAGCATCACGAAAAATTAAATACTTAAGAATTAATCTAGGCAAGGAAGTGAAAAACCTCTACAGTGAAAACTATAGTACTCTGAAGAAAAAGACTGAAGAGGACATCAGAAAATAGAAAGATACCTCCCTGCTCCTGGATAGGTCAAACAAATAACACATAGTCAAAATGGCCATACTTTCAAAACTGATAATATAGATTTAATTCAATCCTAAACAAAATACCAAAAACGTTCCTCACAGAAATACAGAAAACAACCCCAAAATTCCTATGGTACCAGAAGAGACCCAATAGCAAAAGCAATCCTGGGCAACAAAAACAAAGCTGGAGGCATCACAATCCCAGACTTGAACTTATATTACAAAGTTACAATGATAAAAACAGCATGGTACTAGCACAAAAATAGGCACATGGATCAATGCAACACAACTGAAGATGATGAAACAGCCCCCAGCACAATCAGCTATTTGATCTTTGACAAGGGAGGCAAAAACATACACTGAAATACAGATGGCCTCTTTAACAAATGGTACTGAAAATACTGACTATCCACATACAGAAGACTGACTCTAGACCCATATATCTCACCATGTACTAAACTAAAATCAAAATGAATCAAAGATCTAAACGTTAAAACAATCTTCTGGAAGATAAAATAGGCAAAATTCTTGAAGACATAGACATAAGCAAGTACTTTCTGAACAAAATTCCAATGGCACAAGAAATATTACCAAGAATCAACAAATGGGATCATATCAAATTAAAAAGCTTCTCCACAGCAAAGGAAATGACAGAATAAAGAGATAAGCTACAGGCTGGGGAAAAAAATCTTGTCAGTTATTCCTCAGACAGAAGACTTACATCTAGAATATATAAAGAACTCCGAAAAATTAGACCCCCACCAAATAAAAGATGCAATCAACAAGTAAAATGAATAGACACTTGTCAGAAGAAATACAAATGCCACTAAAAATGAAAAAATGTTCAAAATTGCTGCCAATAAGAGAAATGCAAATTAAAACAACACTGAGATTCCATCTTATTCCAAAAAGAATGGTTATCATCAAGAAATCAAATAACAACAAATGCCAGTGAGGGGAAAAAATAAACCTTCTATATTATTGGTGGGAATATAAACTAGTACATCCACTATGGAAACAGTATCATGATTCCTCAGAAAACTAAAGCTAGAAATTTAATTCAACCTAGGTATTCCTCTTCCAGTTAACTTCCCCAAAGAGTTAAAGACATCATATTACAGCAATATATGATACCCATGTACGTAGTGGCACAATGAATAATAGCTAAATATTGGAAGCCACCTATATGTGCATCAAGAGATAAGTGGATTAAAAAAATGTGGTATTTATATGCAAGTGAGTACTAATCTATCATAAAGAAGGATAAACCTGAGTCTCTGTAGGAAAATGGATGCAACTTGAGACTATACTGTTGAGTGAAATAAATCAGACACACAAGCTTAAATATTGCATAGTTTTTCTTATATGAGAAACCCAATACTTGTATAAGGAGCAAAATAAAAGACAGATAATAATAGGAAGTAGGGAAATAGATCTTTTTCCAAATGGGAAGGGGATTAAGAGATGTAGGTGGGTGACAGAAGGAGGGGAAAAGGATGATAAAAGAATAGAGATGTGCTAGGTCCATGTACCAACATACCATAATGATTGCATAATGTAATCATTCTGCACTGCAAACACGTACTAAAAAAAAACTGAGAAAAAGGAAGAATCCAGTATTCCAGAATTCAATATTTCAATAAAATCCCTCCATTACTCAAATAAGAAATTAAAACAAGATAAAAATTTCCTGAATAGCCCAAGATAGCCAAAGAGATCCCAACACATCTATTTCACTTTAAATTGGCTTTTTCCAAGTTCAATATGAGCTGCATTATAGGAATGGAGGCACAGGTTTCAATGTATCAGTTTTTTGAAAGTGCTTCTTATCACTTGGATACATTTTGAGAAAGGGAGGAAAATCTCATTTGGTTCCAGTTTGAAAAGCAGAAATCAACTGTCAATCATAATAAATCTATGGCTGGAGCTATAGCTCAGTGATAGAGTGCTTGCCTCCAACAGACTCCTCGGTTCCATTTCCACCACTGCTAAATAAATAAATGTGTATCTCAACTTGTGTTTCCAATGCAGTTGATACTTCAGTGCTGATGTGGCTTATTTGTGGTGGTGACTCTCCATTATGTGCACAAGTCCACTATCATCTTGTGGATACCATCTAATACCCCATTCATCACATTAAGAGCTTAAAACAGAGAACTCCAGATACCCTGAGGATGTCTGGCTAAAAAACACTGATCTTATAGGATTAAAAAAAAAAAAATCACACTTATGAGCCAACCAACTATAAACTCTCATAAAAAAAAAAAAAAAGCTTCTTTACATCATGTCTAAGGTTTAAGAGACGATCAGCTAAGGAGTTTTTAGCCCCTAATCTATGGTTCACATTTGTTCACCAAGGTTCACAGTGATTTGTTTGCATCTTGACTTTAAGAAAAATAAAATAATAGAAAAAAAGGTAAAACAAAATAAAATGTTCCTGAATACTCATGGTACCCAAAGAGACCACATATTTCCATGCTGCATTAAAAAGGCTTTTTCCAAGGTCAATGTGAGCTTTGCTATATAGATTGTGTTTATATATAAGATACGAGCACTTTTTAAACTGTCTGAAAATACTGGTAATCTGAAAACTATGACTTGCTTAAAATCATACGCTCTGTGATGCCTTTTCAATAGTCCCTGTGATCTTCTAATATGGGGAAGTGGTTTTTACCAAGCTAACCACCAGCCTTGAAATACCTAATGATGCCCTGAGACTGGAGGGAATCATTCCAAATTGCTTTAAATTGAACTTCCCATGGTAAGAACAAAGGGTGACACTTAACTCAAGGCCAACAGCCATGGGCCTTGGGGGGTCCAATTTTCCACTCAGGATTCCAGTCTTGGAACTTCAGGATTTTAAAATACAGTGTCTCAATCTGGCATGCAGAGTAAACTTGTCCATTTACCCAGAGAAAAAGCTCGTGTGGGGCTTTTGTGATTTCTCCGAGAGTCCCCTCTTTTGCTATAAGCTGGAGCCATCCAGACTAGAGATGGAGCAAACTGGGGAAATGCTCAAGCAGCTGCCCTTTTGTCCCCATGTACCCAGAATCACTCGGAGGCTTCAGAGTTTCCCCTTAAATATCAGCTACCTCATTCTCCAAATACATGTCAGCCCTCTAAGCCAGGCCTATTACAGGAGATCATGACTGATAGAGCAAATTGACTTCCCTTTGGGAAGAATGACACTTTATAAGGATATTTTTTGTTTGCAAGAAATAGAACTCCACTTGAGCTAGCTCAAGCAAAGAAAAGATGTATAATAAAAATTATGGGTTATTTCTACAGAATTCAAGAGTAGGTAAACAGTTACACTTCAGAAAGGGCAAGAAGAAAGAGGTGGAACACTGTAGAGAACCATGAAAGTCTTTCCACAACTTTCAGGGAAGTCTGCTTTATTCTTCTCCCTCCTAGTCTCCATGAAAAAAAATTGACCATCACCTGTACTTCCCTCACTGAACTACTCTCCATTCAGGACAGCATTTCCACTGACCTGTGTGTGCTTGCTGTTAATTCCACCTTCCCAAAGTCAGAATCAGAATGGCTCAATTTGGAAGAGGGGTACACCATTCAGCCAATCAACTGTGGCTACAAGGAGGGGTCATTTGGTCGAACACGACTGCTCCCACTGGATGAATGAGATGGAGGGAGACAAAAAAGTAGTAAGATGGCCAGGTTTAGCCATAAAAACACAAGAATTCAACATACACCAGAAATAACTTTTAATATTAGTATATCCTATGCAGGACATTAGCAAACTATGAGATGTTAATATTCTATAGAAAAAGTCTGCAGGATTAAAAAGGTTTGGAAAACATGGAGTAACATCTATTCATTCACTGAATACCAGAATTAGTGTCCACCATGAGCCAGGTGTTAAATCCAACAGATTTCTTAGAGCTTCTATACACCAATGTGTACTTTGACTCTCCAAGAAGGGAAATGGAGTAGGCAGCATTTTCCCCAAACCTATCTGACCATGGAAAAAATCATCATATGCCTGGTGTTACTCAGAACCCAATCTGGGAAATGCTGATATAAGGGGGAAAGAAGGCAAAATAAAACCAGGGAGAGAGAGGTAGGGTAGGGTGAGGAGATGAGTTATTCTAATTAGTAACCAGCTTCCAAATAGTACTCAGTAGTAGCTCAATGGAAATGCGTGTTCAGGAGTTCCCAATATATGCAATATTGATAAAACACACTCCAGGACACCCAGTCTGCATCTTTGAGTTCCAGACCTGATTATTTCCCCTTGGTATAGATTATTACACAATAAAATTAAAATGACCCTAGATTTTACAAAGGTTTTATTATTTATTGAGTTTGATTATTGTATTAGGCCATTTTAGCTGCCTTTACATCGAGCTCTAGACCTTTCTGCTCTCTGAATCCCCTATCAAAATCACTACTCTCTTTGCACTCTGCATTATGATCCATAAAGGGAATTTTGATTGTGGCCAGGGACGCTACCCATATTAAGTGGCAACAAATTGTTCCAGCATTGGGTCAAGTGTTTCCCAATCATAACTCTTGAAACTGCGGTCTCAAATCTTCAGTATCTTCTGAGCTTACCCTGAAATGCCTCCCCTGTTTTCTCTTCTTTTAGGTCTTGGTTTTATCTGCTGCCCACCCTCAAAATTCCTGTCTGTCTAAACTGCTAATTTAACGTGTCCATTATAGTTCTTTCTGGAGGCTCTGAAATGCCTCCAAAGACATAAAGTTACCAGTATAATCCAGTTTGAAATAACTCTATCAAGTGTCCCTTTAGGAACCAGTTTCAAAATGTATGTACAAGACAGATGTGAAAACACTGAAGTTTGACACGTGCTCCACAGAATTAAATATTAGTGATTTAAATGGAGTTACTTGGAAATCTAAACACTGGCCAGATATTTGATGATATATTAAAAATTGTTAGTGTTTTTAAAATCGGGCGTCATCTGTAGGTTGCTGTCCCCTTTCATGTGATCTTCTTTCTCTCACACAGGTGAAAAGAGATATTCTTCAAACCCTTTTTGTGGGAAGAGTGCCTCTCTCAGAAAAGCACAAAGCCAAAGCTAAGCTATTCCTCAGATATCAAAGACATGGTGACAGTCCCTGTGGGACGATTTTAAATATATAGCAGCAGCAGAGAGTACGGAGGTCCGACATCATATGCGCTATCAAAATGCAAGTGTTGAAGGCCATTCTGGCTCATGATTGGCTCTAATTTGTTATTGGATCATAGGGCAGGAGTTTGGGAGACATACCTACACTCTCATGGAAAAAGATTGCTTCCTAGTCCTGGTTTCAAATGGCGGCACCAATTCTGGCTGATTGAAGCAAAGTAAAAATTTACTGGAAGCTCACAGATTCTCCAAGAAAGCTGGAAAACCAAGTTCACAAAACATGCAGAAACAGAAGTTTCCTGGGACACAGCTAAAATCCACCGCCCTTGCCCCTAAACAGCAAAACCTCCACCGTCACAGAAACTGGTCATGGATGCTGCCAGGTACTTGCTCCTGAGCCATGTCCAAGTCAAGGGTATTTGACGGGCTTTGCTGAGGATATGGCCAAACCCAACCTTAAAAATAGGATTGTGTCTTAGTCCACTTTTTGTTGCTATAACAAAATACCTGAGAGTAGAAAATTTATAAAGAACAGAAGTTTATTTGGCTCATGGTTCCAGAGGCTGGGAAATCCAAGAGCATGGTGCTGGCATCTTCTTGGCATCTGGGCCTTCCTGAATGACAGGACAAAGCAAGCATGCTAACTCAGGTCTCTTCTTCTTCTTATAAAGCTACTAATACAATCCTGAGGGTCCTGCCCACATGACCTCATCTAAACTTAATTGCCTCCCCAAGGCTCCACCTTCAAAATCCATTAATGAGGATTAAGTTTCCAACATATGGATTCTAGGGAACACAGACCATAGCTGAGAAGAGTGTGTCATAGAAATGAAGCACCTGCTTTACAGGTGAACCTGTATGACTGGTCCTGAATGGCTGAACTCACACGCCTCTCAGACATGGAAGAGTAGACTTCCAGACTAATACAAAAGAAGTCATCTGGGACTCTGTCAAAGAATAGCTACTGACTGACAGAAAAGCCTCCTTCTGGGGATGAAGGAATAAGAAGTCTGCTAAACTGTTACATCTGGATTCTCAAAGAGGCTGACTACCTGTAGCTATGACTCATCTCCCCCTCACCTTTGGATAGCTCACACTGACACCCAGGGTTTATTACACATTCATTTTTGATTAAAAAAGAAAATGATGAATGCTACTAGTAATAAGCTGCTCTTTTTGGCTTTTTGCCAAAATAAAAGAGGAATCCAAAGTATTAGCTAGCTCTGAAAAACTGCCCGAGAGCATAGATCCACTGAACTGTGCCTCTCCCTGAGATGGCCAGGGCACTGTGGCTCCCCAGGCTCTGGACGACACACATCTGTCTCCTTCTCCAGCATCTTTGCTGCCATTCTGCCAATGCCACCTCACAGATAACCTGAACACAGCCAGGATGATGTATGGGGCTCACTTAGCAAGCTTGTTGAGAGTTAAGCCAAGTCTGAACTCTTCATTTATAACATCATACAGTTCACAGATGCAATAATCCACGATTGCATCTTGAACTACTTTGGAATTAAACCTACACATTTGGAATATTGAAGCAAACCTGAACTGCCTGCTTCCAAATACCTTCTTCATTCATATCCATGATCAATCCCTTTCATGGCTGCATTTATAACTCTACTTGACCCGCTGCCCGACATGTGTAATTTGCCATGCAGTCTATTGTCTGAGAGCAGCTCAAGGCTGTGATGGGGTAATCTCACTTCTCTTAATTGAGGGCACCTGTTTTCCCTTTGCCGCTGAGGACAGCAATTGGAAATCCTGCTGAATCCACAGTTCCTCTAGAGCCTGAGCTGGAAGTCATAGCCATTTGCTTTTTCAAAGTATGTTTCCCAGGGATAACTCAGGGCCTCATAACACAGCTCAAACAAAACCTGTGATTCTGTCTGAAAACCAGGAAGTTTCCAAAGACTACTGAGGTCTTGTCAAAAGGATTCAGGAGATAACTTGAAAAACCTCCCACTTATCAAAGGTGACACATAATTTGAATATAAGAAACTATAATATAATATAGCAGCAAAAGTATAATAAGAGCAAGCCATTGGAATTATTTAGATCTACAATTCATAGTGGTAGTTTTTAAAAAACTACAATAACTGATTGATCACATTTGGAGGATCTTTCCCTATAAACTGCACCACTGGATAATCAAATCACAAATAGAGGAAAATTTCTGTTTATAGAAGTATTCTAGCTTTAAAATTACCTTTATTTTTCAAAATCATCACTTTACAACTTCCAGTAGATAAATGAATTGAGGCGCTGGTCACAGTGGCTGCTCACGTCACAGGATAGTCACACAACATGTGCTCCTGACGCAGGACCTGCCACTATCCATGGAGTAGTCCTCCCAAAGAAAAAACTTAAACATGGATTTGACCAAGTTTCCCCCAATTACAGATTGAAATAAAAAGTTCAGAGGAACATATAGATTGACATCTTAATGATGCAATTGGTAAAATCCAGACTTTGGGAAGAAACCCTAGAGGATAAACAACTTGTTCTTTAACAATAACAACAAAAGTTTCAGGGAAAAAACGGGACAAAGGAGACCCACAGATCAGACTCATACTTGTGCATTTACCATCAAAACTGAAACATGAGAACCAAGAGGCAGCCCAGTAAACCACCTGGGAGCCAGACATGTCCACCTCCACACATGACAGCACCTGGGCAAACTGCTGATGATCAGGGCCACTTGTCCCAGCCAGGATAACCACCCCACTTGCCTGCTACTTCCTTATAACAAAGAGCTAAAAATCCTCGGGGGGCATTTATGGTTCCTCATTCAATGGCACTCTTTCAATGTCCCCTTGAAGAAGTGTTTCCTATTTGGGATTCCAGAATTTCAAACCGAAAGAGCCCAGAGTACAAGTTCAGGAAGAACAAATTCCCCCAGTGGGTAGCTATTGGGAGTGGTAACAAGGGAGACCACTCCTGTTCCTTCCCTTGGTTTCCGAATCAAAGTATTCCTGCTATTGGGACCTTTATATTTTGGATCTGAAACATCCTCCAATGGCTCATGTGTTGAAGGCTTGGTCCCCAGTGGGTGGCACCTTTGGGAGGTGGTGGAAACTTTAGGAGATGGGGCCTAGTTGAAGGAAGTAGGTCACTGGGGTACATTTTGTCCCCCTCCCCCTTTTCTTCCTGCCATGAAGCAAACGCCTATTGCCAAATGTTGTCCCTCACCTCAGGCCCAAAGCAATGGAGCCAGCCAACCACGGACCAAAACCCCTGAAACCTGAACCAAAATAAATCTTTCCTTCTTCAAGGTGGCTTTCTCAGGTATTCTGCCACAATGAAAACCTGACTAACACAGGGACAGACCATCATGTAAAAGATATATGCTTAAAGATGGTGCCCCACTCCCACCAAGTATTACCTTTGAGCTGGCACTGCAGCTGTGCCTTTTAAAGGCTGTTTTTTGAAGCTCTGCCAAACCACCAGCTTCTGAGGGGTGCAGTATTTGAGACAACCCAATAGACCCCTTTTCCACTGAGTAGGACTTCAGGCCTTACACTGTAAACCCTTATATGTCTTTCCCTACAAGGAGGAAAGACAAAGCCAGTGCTATATGTGGTTTTTTTCCTAAATGCCCCCCAAGGCTCACACAAGTAAAGGCTTTGCTCCCAGGTTGGTGTTGTTACACTATTGAGAGATGAGGGAACTCTTTGTTTTTCTCCTTTTTGCAGTGCTAAGAATCAACCCCAGGGCCTTGCACGTACTGGGCAAGTGTTTTACTACTGAAGGATACCCTCAACCCCAGATGATGGAACCATTAAGAGGCAGGGTCGAGTGGGAGTGTGCTAGGTCATTGGGGATGTGCCCCTCAAGGGCAATGTGGGGTCCAGGTCTCTCCTCCTTTCTCCCTTTCCCTTCCCAGGCATGAGGTGAGCATCTTCACTCCATCAGATGTTCCTTCATTGTGTTGTGCTAAGAAAGTTAATTATCTCATATTCTGAAGCTCTGCCAGGCCATCAGCTTCTGGGGAGTGCAATATGTGAGATAAAACCAGCAGACTCCTTTTCCATTGAGTAGAACTTCTGCCCTTACAAGTAAATTTATAAGTAAATCCTTATAAAACTTATAAAAAAAAAAGCAAAGGTTTATTTCGACTCATAGTTTTGGAGCTCACTCTATGATGGATTGACCCTATTGCTTTTGGGCCTATGATAAGGCAGCATAACATAGAGTAATGGAAGGCTACCCAATATAGCCAGGCCTGGATTATATGTGTAGCTAGCCCAACACAGAACGAAGGGCTGGCTGGCCTGGCATCCATGTAATCGACCTGCCACCAAGTGCCTCATTGGACTCCACAAGAGCTGGTGCCAAACGAGGAACTCAGTATTGTTTTCAGTTGCTGGCAGGGTGGACATCTGTGGTGCCATTAACCAGGTCAGCCTTGGTAAGCAGGAGTCTGGGTGCTGAGCCTCTACATATCCTCCATCTCTGACTTGGGCTTAGTGCAGTTGGACCAGCTGCTTGCGTGCACCCACATAGAGAGCCAACCTATCTGTCACTCAAACAGGTTTGAAAAGCCTCCCACTCATCAAACAGGTTTGAAAAGCCTCCTACTCATTAAACAGGATTACTCTCCTCCATCAAGTTAAAATTTCCACATAGCCATTGCTGTGAGCTGACAGAGAGGCTCTGGTACAACAATGGCAGTTGATGTGGGACTCTGGGCTTCCTGTACACAGAGCTTACTTCTGTCCTCTGGTCCAGCTCATGTTTGGTCCCAAATGTTCCACTTGCACTGTATAAAGGATGGTTATTGGGTCTGCCCAAACTTACACCTTGGTGAATCTGATAGAAGACCAATCATGATGGCTGCATGATCACTGGTGTTCACATTCAGATACTCTATCTCCCTCAGGGTCCGGCAGCAACCCAGAGCCATTTTTCAAAAGACTGTTAGTTCTCCGAAGCAACTAGAATTTTTGAGATCAGCATGGCAATTCTTTCACTGAGGCTTTCCAAAAAAAGAATTCGCACAGCATCTTTTTTCTCTACTGACATACCTAAAATTATGGAGACTACTGGATTCACCACAATGAAGTGAGGGAAGAGGAAGTATTTTCAGAACATTCCACCTGATCTTGCCTATCACAACAGCTCTTACCCTTCATGCTGATGGCCCAGTGTGAAGGTTGTATAAACTACCAGATACACTGATTTCAATTATATCTTCAGAGATGAGAATGACACCGAACAGGCCCAGTAGACATGTTATGGTCCAGACCTTGGCCAAGATTCCACCTCATGTTTCTCTAATGGAGGATTATGAGGAAACCAGGTAAAGTTTAGATCTGTGTCTAATAATGCTTGAAATACTTGTTATTTCTCTTCATTCAATTAGTTCCAAGTTTTAAAACTAGCTCAGGTCCAGAAGCCGCACAAAGGGTCATGACTATTTATTGGACAAATACTTTCAGCTTCTTGATCATCCATACTTGACATATGTTGGTGGTTTAAATTGAGTAGAATCCTTGTGGGTTATTTTTCTATATTTGTTTAGCTACCTTATCATTCTCCACATATTAGGATACACCCACTTTGATCTTGTCATCATCATTGCAATAACTGAATTCACCAAAATTCAAGATTTTGAAGATCATCAACTTATGTCTTCATCCTATTGGTCACCATCCCCATTCTTTTCCAATCAGGGCCTCAATCTTGAAATAGCAGTCCTGCCTTGCTCAGACTTCCTTTTGCAGCTCAGTTAGTCTGACAATTATTCTAGGGCTTAGTCCACAGCTTTCTCAGTTCTCAACACTAGGAGGTGAGAGTTCTGAGCTGGTGAGAGGTAGCCTTTCTATCCCTGCAGGAGTCATTGGATGTGGCTGCCTGGGGAGGGGTGACCTTGGTGAAGCAGCTTTTATTACAGGCTGAACATACATGTTACCCCCCAAATTTATATGCTAAAATCCTAATATTCAAGGTGGTATTATAATGGGAAAAGGCTTTTAAGAAATGATTAGGTAATATGGTAGGACCTAATGAATTATATTGGTTAATTCATTGGTGCCTTGGTTAATTATATTAGTGCCTTGTAAGAACAATCTTTCACTTCTTCCCACATGAGGACACAGCTGGAAGACAGCTGTCCATGGATCAGGAAGTGGGCCTTCACCAAAACCAACTCTGCCAGCACCTTGATCTTGGACTTCTCAGCCTGTAGAACCTCAAAAAATAACTGCTTGATATTTAAGCCACCCAGTCTATGGTATTTTTGTTATAGCAGCCCTAAGAGGCCCAACAGCTCTCTATACCTGAGGCAATCCCTAAGACCGACTGCTGAGGCTCTGTGCAGAAACCAGGGCATCAAGTCCCTCACTGAAAGGGGGCCGGGGACAGCAATCTTATTTGGATCCCCCATCCTCACCCCCAGCCATTAAGTTTGGAGCAAACAGATACACACAAGTTATCATTTATTATCTCAAATATTTGTTACTTCAAGTACCTG
This sequence comes from Hystrix cristata, assembly GCA_004026905.1. Classification (NCBI taxonomy): domain Eukaryota; kingdom Metazoa; phylum Chordata; class Mammalia; order Rodentia; family Hystricidae; genus Hystrix; species Hystrix cristata. Next base: position 9,836 of record PVJO010012116.1, on the reverse strand, counting down.
AATTCATTTACAAATATGCCTAAGAAATGATCACAAAAATGTCATTTTTTTCCCAGTGATTTCCTTTTCATTACTATTTAAAAATAAAACACGTTAAAGAGAAGCAGGCACGTGCACAATATGCGCACACAGACATCTATTACAACTGCAGTAATGCTTGCAGGCTTGCGGAGAGCTCGGCTCCTGAGGACAGCTATTCACTGGGTGTCTTTATTAGCTCTTTCGGGATCTCCTCTCATTCCAGGTCCCCAACATGCTTCCATTTTAAAATCAATAAGAAAGAGGCAACATCATTCTAACTTGACAGTGTCAGAGCACTAACAATGTGCTTTTAATACAGAGCAACCAGCAGATTCAACAGATGAGCAGAGCTCGCTCTCTGAAGGAAACTTCTAAGATACAGAACTTGCTGTGAATGACAACACAGCCACCAATCTGTTAGAAGCCTGACCTCAGGCACTCACAGCAAAGCACTTCCCTTCAGAATGTATCCTCCACTTACCTGGCAAAATGCAGCTTCCTCTGAGTAGAACAAGAAGGCAGGTGGCAGATGTTGCTGTTTTGGACACACTGGCAGCTCAGGTGTGTCTTGAAGAGGACAGGAGAATGAAGTTGGGCTGGTGTCCACTTCTGATTCAATGCTATTTGCAGAGAAGATGAGTACCCATTTACTTTAGCTAGTATTACTCATGAGCAGTTGGTCATGATGCATCTTGGCTTCAGGACCCTCCCTTCCCCCACCCATGTGTCTGTGTAGGATTGGCCCATCCTGATCACGTTACTTGTTTGTATGATTTCTCATACCTCTCACCGATGCAGACCAGCATGCCACCAATCTTGCATTCAAGCTACTTCTTATAAAACTCTAACCTCATCTTTTCCCCGAGCACTTCACTATTCATGCTACCTGTAGCATGAGGGAAAATGCCATGCAAAATGTTCCTCATCATTTCCACACTTTTGCCCCCATTCCTGTCTGTGAGGACTTCAAATATAATCGTCAATTTTCTTTTTTCTATGATGCAACACTTGGGTTAAAATTATCTCTAAATTCCTTTGCTCTGAAGTTCTGTGATGCTATAATTTTAAATCATTCTTTCACTCTGATGGTATCATTATGCAAAGCTGTTACTTTCTTATTTTATGGAATCCTTTATAGTTAAGGGTTCTAGCATACTTCTACAATTCACACATAATATTTATAGTAAGACTCATTTTGCAGATACAATGTAAAACATATAAATAGGTGATTAGAAGATTGTAGGGTAATGGAGGATAATCTGATTATTTTAATGTATCATGTAGCATTTTACAGTACTGCCACACAATATAATGTGTATTTTATGAGTTCTTGACAGCATTTTCAAAATTTTCTGACACTCCCATTCAGGTTGCTTAAGATGTTCATTAACTCTCTGCTACTTCAGAATATTCTTTACTACATGAAACATGTGCCCCCTAACCAGGCTATTTTTAATCCTATTTTTATCCAAATGATGTATTTCTGCAGCTTGTTAATAGGTGTCCCACACAAAAGGATTTTTATAATCAAATAAATATTGGGAAATGGGGGGTTAAGTGCAGTTCCTCAGGTTTTCCTTGCAGGACTACTCAGAGCCTTTAATGCACTAATATGTACCAGAAGGGGCCCTTTTTAAACATCTGTTCTCTCCAACACCTACTTAACATCTTTTTGAAGTAGTGGTCAATGAAATAATGTTTAGGAAAAGCTGCCCTGGAGTTAGCTGGTACATACTTTATATTCCCATCTAGAACCACATTCAAACTAATAGGGGAGAAGCAATGACATCTTTTGAGACTTACCTATTCTCGTTTTTTTGTTAGGGTCTCATCTCTACCATGCCTCTGAGTTCTTTTCCCTGTGCTGTTCTTTCCTTCAGACTGTTGTATCTGTATTTGTGGAGAGAAGCAGGGATGTGGGAAAGAGAGGGAAGAAGCAAATATGAGAAAACTCTTTGGCAAAGTTTCTTTGATGTTGAAAACTGGGTTAGGATCACAAGTAGATGCCTTTTATTTAAGGAAGCATTTAGGAGCCTTTTCCTCTCTTACAGCACTGCTTGTTAGTGAATATGATCATAAAATGATTTTAAAGACTACTAAGTGGATTTGGAACAATTGATGAATATCCTTAAAAAAAACCTGGATGTTCTCCAAGTTGTACCAGACATAATTTAATTACACTGCCCTTTCATGTGCTTCTGCTTGCAGCGTTTGCACCCCAAATACACACAGTCTGTAGCCTCTGAAGAGCTGACACTCAGCTCTCCTTGCCCCACACCCTCTGAAATGCCAAAGGCAGCTCAAGGTACTTTGGAGAGATACAGGTAGGATGGTTCCTCAAGCTCCCAGCATCCACTTGGCTCTGAGGCTAGATTTTCTTCACAATTAGTGTTCACTTTTTCTCTCACATCACTAACAAGAACAGAGATATGACTATTCAAAATAATCCCTTCTCTCAAGGAACTCAGAGTCTAGGCACAGGAACCCAGGCGGGGGCTACTCGGAGGAGGTGGTACCCAGCCTGAATCATGCAGCGTCTGCTGGATAGAAAGAGTAAGGCCAAGGCAGTCCCAAGAGGAGCAGCAGCCTGTGAAGTCTCCCAGAAGCATAACAGCATGCTGGGGAACAGCAAGTTGTTCTACAGATGGGAAAGAGACAAGGCAGACTTGATGGGAGCACTTGGCTTCATGCTAATCACAATAGCCCCTCAAGTGTAAAAAGCAGGGGATATAAACTAAGTTCTGAGTACAGAACAATTAATGCATAGAACAGATCTGAAGGTACTACTGTGGAGGGAAGGGAAGACACAAGAGGCCATGAGAATGGCAAGGGCTTGACAGTGGGGCTGGAGAGGGATGGATGGAGTGGTCCTCTGTCTCAATGGGCAGGTGCAGTTCCCAGCTGGGCTGACTGGAAAGATGCTGTCCCTCCCTGAACTACAGAACCCAGGAACAGTAGGGACTGCAGGGAGGAAGGGAAAGGAAGGACAAGATGCTCTGCTCTGTGTTGCTGAGTGTCATGGGCTGGTGAGCCATCCGAATGGAAGGGACAGAGGAGGACCTGGATACAGCAGCTGCTGCTTGAGAGAGCTCCCTGCTAGAAACTGATTCTAGAGTAGTCATATGGGTGGACAACAGGGAAGAGAGCAAGACAGGGTACACTCCTGGGCCCTCCCTCTGCCACCTGCCAGACTTCCTGTCACGGTCACTACTTAGGTCAATACTTTTCTTTAAGTCATCTCCTATTTTGCTTAACAAAATGTATTTCATAAGGAAACTGTATATCATTGCTATACATTTTTAAATATCAGTTGCCATAAATAATAAGTAAATTTAAAAATAAGTACATAGTAATTATAAAATAACATTGCTTTCCTCATATATACATACAACAAAATGTGGTGAAATCACAAAAGGAAACTGACAAACTCACAGTCATAGACATCCTGATATGCTTCCCTGAATAGCTGATAAATCAAACAGACCTGAGAGGAGTAAATATGCAGATCTGAATACCATTTATTCTTTTTGAGCATAGATTATTTTTTAAAATGCTGTGTACTGAGTCACAATGCAGGTCTCAGCATGTCTCTAAGAATCCCTACCCTACTGACCATGTATTCTATAATTTAATGAAGTTAAAAATAAATGACAAAATGTAATCCTTCAAACGTTAAGAAGATTTTAAAATTTCTAAATAATTCACAGGTTAAAGATGATTTATAATGAAAATTAGAAATTAAAATTGAATGCTAAAATTGAAAGTATGTCAAAATTTATGCTAAAGCTAAAGCAGTGTTTAGACAGAAATACACAGTATTAAATTAATATATTAGAAAAGAAAGATTGAAAGTTACTGAGCTAAGTGTCTAATCAAGAGGGGCACAGTGACAGAGCACTTGTTTAGCACACGTAATTCAAGCTGGGCATTGTGGCACATGCCTGTAATTCCAACACTTAGGAAGCTGAAGCAGGAGGACTGCCACAAGTTTCAGGCTAGCGTGGACTACACAGTGAGTACAAGGCCAACCTGAACTACATAGCAAGACCCTGTCTCAAAAACAAACAAACAAAAAAAAAACAGAAGACCCTGGATTCAATCCCCAGCATAGGCAGAGAGACAGAGAGACAGAGACAGAGCAAACAAACCAAAATGAAACCCAGAAACTCTCAAATAAGAAAAAGCAAAAGAAAAAAATTAATGAGACAGAGAACAAAGAAACCACAAAAAAAAAAATCAGACTGATAAAAGAAACAGCTGAGTGTGGTATCCCACACCTGTAATCAAGTTTGAGGCCAGCCTGGACTATCTGGACTACATAGCAAGATCCTGTCTCAAACACACACACACACACACACACACACACACACACACAAGGAAACTGCAAGATGGATAAGAAGAGTTCTAGCACAAATGAAGACATTAGGACTGGGAGGAGAGCCATCCTTGTATACAGAAATGTGAAAATAAGAACTTTTTACATTAAAAAATAAAAGAATGAATAATTTTCCAGAAAAAAAAACATAGTACAACATGAAAAAAGGAAAAATATGAATAGACCTAGAACAATTAGATACTTTTAATTAATAGTTTAACCATACACTGAGGCACGAATGTAAGTATCATTCCTAAATATCACCAACAGTCAATTAGACAAACTCACTCTTTTAAAGATACATTACAATAGCAACAATGAACTTAAGATATTTAGGAATAAATCTAATGAAAGATATATAAAGAAGAGTTACAAAACTTTAACAAAGGATATAAAGAAGAGCTATACAACATGTAATCTGCTCATGAAAAAGATTCAATACATAAAAACGATAATTCTCCCCAAATCATTCTATAAATTCAATATACTTCTAGTCAAAATCCTAAAAGAGCATTACACATAGCTTGACAAGGTGATCTTGAAATTCAGGTAGAAGAGTAAAGAACAAAGAATAACCAAGGAAAATTTTAAATGCATATATTCACTAAGAAATAATACTATAAAACTACACTTCAATTGATGCAGATAAAGACAAACAAAAAGCCCAGAAACAGACCCCTGTGTAAAGAAGAACTTTGTATTGGTCCAAAATGGCACTACAGGTTTGGGGGACAAGATGGAATCCCCTGAAACTGATGCTGGGGCCATGAACCCAGATTCCTACCTCATCCTACAGAGGCCAAAAGCAGGTAGGCAAAAAACAAAACTTCAAATACAGGATATAGCTATGGTATCAGGATAGAGAAAGGTTTCTTAAAAGCAAAGCCAGAGCACAATCCATAAAGGACAGTTAGAATTGACATTAAAATTTAAAATTAGGGCTGAGGATGTAGCTTAGTGGTAGAGTGCTTATCTAGCATGTGCAAGACCCCAAATGCAATTCTGGCACTGAAAATCTTTTTTCAATAAAATTTTTTAAGCTAGTCATGACGGCGCATACCTGTGATCCTAGCTACGTGGGAGGCTGAGGCAAAGTGTATCACAAGTTCAAGCTCAGCTTGGGCAACTTAGTGACTTGGCAAGACTGTCTCAAAATTAAAGAAAAAACATTTTAAAAGGGCTGAGGATATAACTAAGTGCAAAGTCCCTAAGTTCAAACCCCAGTACCACCATAAACAAACAAACAAATAAAATTTTAGGACTAGAGATACATAACTCAGTGGTTGAGAAGGTACTCCACACTTAGGTTAAACCACTTAGATAGTGGTTTAATTCCCACCACTGCAACAAAACAAACCGAAATAAACAAATAAATAAACACAAACAATGTAAAAAGATAAACCTCAGAATAGAAAAGGTGTTTGTTTCCCATCTATAACTGAAATATATTCACACCAGAATATGTACAGAACTTGTACAAATTGCTAAGAAAAATTTTTTTTTTTTTTTTTGGTGCTGGGGATTGAACTCAGGCCCTTGTGCTTGCAAGGCAAGCACTTAAACCACTGAGCTAAATCCCCAGTCCCTTGCTAAGAAAATTTTTAAAAATAGACTCAAGAGATGAATAGGAAATGCACAAAATAGAATGTTTAAATGCCCAATTGATGTAAGAAAATATACTCAACCTCACCTAAAATAAAGGACAAATGCACAAATTCAAAATAAACTAATAAAATAATACTGCAATCCAACAGATAACCAAAAATTAATAAATCTTCTATCAAGTAGGTTGGCATCAATGTGGGAACAAACAGATTCTTCTATGTTGCTTTTGGAAATACAAACTGGAATAAATACTTCATACAACAATTTGGTGACACCTCGTAAAACTGAAGCTGTGAGATTACCTTGTGATTAGCAGTCTACTTTATAGGAATCTCAGAAATTCTGAATTGATGCTCAAATTGGTGGAAGATACTCATTACATACCACTGTCATAACAACAGAAAATGTGGATGCCAGATATTGCTGGGGTTCAGAGCCTCATACCCAAAAGATGGCACCCTGGCATATTGAATATTTTTAGCTGAAAACTGAGAAAACCACAGAAGCAGGAAGGTTACTCAAATTTTCCTCTCCCCTGGAGGAAGCCATAAAAGAATCCACCTTCCTTCCTTCCCTGAAAGCAGGGCAAACTATCCTCACGTCAGAGGAGGGGCCAAGGTGAACTAGAACAAACAGTCCATGCACAGCCCCCAATCATTACCATCAGATCACATTCTTTGTCCTTGAGTCACACTGCTGTACAACTGCCCCCAAAATACTGTTTTCCCTGGGTCTTTGGGTCTTCATTTCTGAAAGCTCCTTTGTTTCATAAAATTTAGCTAGTCAAGTGCTCTACCACTCAGCTAAATCCCCAAGCCCTAATCTGTCTTTTGTTATAGTAATCGCAGCCGTAAACCTTGAGATGGGTGAGGAAAGGATATTATTCTTTCTCCCCTACTCTATCAATGGGAAAATGGATAAATAAACTGGCTTATTTATAATGAACTTGAAAGAACAGAGCTATTACTTACCTCTATGTATTTCAACATAGATAAATTTCAGGTACATAATTTTAAGTTTTAAAAAAAGGGAAAGGGGACTTCCAGGAAGATGGCAGAGAGAAGGAGAGTAAGAGCCTCTCCGAGATTTGTTGTCCAGACACTGGAATACAACAATTTAGGGAAGAGAAGAAGGAGAAGGGTGTTCTCAGAACCCAGCAGGGACCTGAAGCAAGAGTTGAAGCCCACGGGGAAAGCAGAAGGAGAGACCAGCCCAGAAGAAGAAAGGGACGGATGACGCTATCTCCCAAAGCTCCCTCTCCCAGCTCCAGCTCACGTGCCTGCCTCGCAGCCTCAGGTTGCAGCCCCAGGATCACGGCCTGGGCTCACGGCCTCAGGTCACAGCCCAGCTCACAACAGCAGCTTGCGGCTGGGGTCTTGGCAGCAGCGCACAGCTTTGCGTGCCCCTGGCTCACAGCACGGCTCACAGCGCGGCTCATGGCCTCAACTCACAGCCCCAGCTCTGGGTGCGAGGTACGAAGTTTGAGCCTGCAGATGCACGGTGACTACTGGAGACCTCAGAGACCTCTATAGAAAGACACACAAACGGAACAGAGCAGTGGACACTGAACACCGCAGTGGCTGGTGAGTTACCTGAGTCATCTGATCTCAGACGGCCCCCAGGAGAGGGTGGAGATCTGCTGATGATCATTTTGGAAAGGGGCCAAACTCAGAACTCAGAAAAGCTGCTGGAGGCCTTTGGTGCTGGGGCGAGGCGGGGCAAGGAGGGGCAAGGCTGAGCAGAGTTCAAACTCAAATAAGAAGGAGGGAAAGGAGCCAAGTTCAAACTGGCAGGGAACTGAGTCCAAGCTGGTGGGAGACACACAGTGTATCTCCAGCTGAACAAACTGGATTTCAACACCACAGCCAATGATCACACTGAACTTCAATGGAACGGGTGAAGCCTTGCTATTGAACCCAGCTGGGAACACTCACTACCCTGCCACAATCTACTGCTGGGATTAATCAACAAGGACCTGGGTCTGTCTACTCTGTCTGCCAGTGACAGCAGAGACACACCTGGAAGTGGACATTTTATTTATTTTTTCTCTTTTTAATATTTCTTTCCCTCTCTGCTCTTCTTTTTCTTGTTTCTTTTTTCTCTTTCTTGTTTTTATAGGGAAGTGACTTTCTAGTTTTTTGCTGTTATTTTTTTGTTCTGTCCTTGTTTTACTTCTTCCTTCTTTCCTTTCCTTCTGTTTCCTTTACCAGTTCCCCAAAGTTTGCATAATTTCCCCCTGGCTTCCAAGCTTGCTTCTCATCTCTTTCTCTTCTTCTATTTCTCTATCCTTTCCTCCTAATCTCTTTTGAATTTTCTCCACTGAGAGTAAAATCACTCTATTGAGGGCATATTTACTGCATACAGGTTTCTGGTTTATTGGGGATACTGTTATATAACCACAAATCTAGTTCATAAGGGATAAGGTAGCAGGTCAATAGTTACTACAGTTTGTTATTTTCTAGACAGTGTCTGATGTTATTATTGTTGCTGATTGTACTACTTTAGTCAAGGTGACAGAACTGTTCTACTCAGTTCTTCCTTGCATACCAAGACTAAGATTGGCAGAGGGTCACAAATAACACTATAGGTCACAGTCAAAGAACTAAGGGCTGGCCAAATAGACAGCAACATCTCAGCCCCAACAAATTGAAGAGGCAAGATTTTGCAACAGACTCATAATAGAAAAACCAGCTACACCTGTAAGACATCTCTGAGGAAGCAGTCACTTCCAAAAGGTTCTCAAAACTAACAAAAAAAGCTACCTGGCACAATTCATAAGCATCAACCCAGGAAGTAAACTAAAGAAGAAAAAATAGAAAATCAGAAAACACACAAATAAGATGCAACCCATACCTCCAGCTCACCAAAAGCGAACCCATGGGGTAATGGAGTGGAAGGATCTCAGAGCTTCTCACCCAGACTCTTGGAAGTAGTAACAGCAGAAATAACAAAGCAGATGAATGAGGCTCTAGAAAACATCAAAACAGAAATCATTTCCAGAATGAAAGAAAATATCAGTGACTCTAGAGCTGATACAGATAAAAAAAATAGAAGCGCTTAGAAAAATGATGGAAACCATAAATGCCCAACACAGGAAAGAAATGGAATTTATGAAAGAGATTCAAACAGATGTCCAAGATATTAAAAATTCCATTGAAAGTATCAGCAGTAGAATGAAACAATGTAAAGAGAGAATCTCAGATATGGAAGACAAGATTCTGATTAATGATTGAGAAGAGAAAGAGTTCTTCAAAATGGTAAGGGACCATGAAAAATCAATACAACAGCTGCTAGGTGATACAAAGAAAAATAACATAAGATTGATCAGAGTTAATGAAAGAGCAGGAGACAGCACAAATCATATAAGAAACCTGTTCACAGAAATAATAGCAGAAAACTTCCCAAGTATGGAAAAAGAACTGGACATACAAATAAGTAAGGCATACAGAACTCCAATTAGCCATGATCAACAAAAATCTACCCCAAGGCATATAACAGTCAAATTTCCAGAAATTCAACACAAGAATAGAATATTGAAAGCTGTTAAAGAAAAGAAATAAATAACCTATCAAGGAAACCCCATCAGAATCACAGAAGACTTCTCAACACAAACCCTCAATTAAGGAGAGCTTGGAGTGAAGTATTTCAAGCCCTAAAAGACAACAACTTTCAGCCCAGATTGATGTACCCTGCAGAACTCTCTTTCAAAATTGATGCAGAAGTAAGATACTTCCATGACAAAGAACACCTGAAGAGATTCATGACCAACAAACCAGCACTCCAAAATATTCTGAAGGACACTCTGGGAAGAGAAAATGAGGACAACTCCAGGAAT